>OU342744.1:443530302-443580040 GCA_910589775.1 Avena eriantha
AGAACACACATGCAATGACTCTAGTGGTTGATCCATGTGTGGGTTTGTGGAAATAACACATATGCAATGACTCTAGTGGTTGATCCATGTGTGGTTTGTGGAAATAACACATATGCAATGACTCTAGTGGTTGATCCATGTGTGGTTTGTGGAAATAACACACATGCAATGACTCTAGTGGTTGATCCATGTGTGGTTTGTGGAAATAACACACATGCAATGACTCTAGTGGGTTGATCCATGTGTGGTTTGTGGAAAGAACACACATGCAATGACAGTGGTGGATCCATGTGTGGTTTGTGAAAAGAACACACATGCAATGACTCTAGTGTTGGTTTTAGTATAAGAACACACATGCAATGACTCTAGTGGTTGATCCATGTGTGGTTTGTGGAAATAACACAAATGCAATGACTCTAGTGGTTGATCCATGTGTGGTTTGTGGAAATAACACACATGCAATGACTCTAGTGGTTGATCCATGTGTGGTTTGTGGAAAACACACATGCAATGACTGTAATGGATCCATAAGTGGTTTGTGGAAAGAACACACATGCAATGACCACTGGTGGATCCATGTTGGTTTTAGTATAAGAAAACACATGCAATGACTCTAGTGGTTGATCCATGTTTGTTTGTGGTTTTAGTATAAGAACAAACATCCTCTCTCTCTCTCTCTCTCTCTCTCTCTCTCGTAGAAGCCCAAACATGTGCCTACTCTGTCTGCTACGCCCTGATTGGTTGTCACAGCTGTCACGCGGATCGTGCGCACCAACCGTTGATCCTGTGTGATCCAATGAGGCTCGTTGCACACGTCGTGCCCTTCACAGGACAGCGCGAGACAACACGGACGTCTCCCTCAATGAGACTTCTACAAGAAGGAACACGATGCCGTCCATGGAAAAAGTGGTCGAGTGGTCATGTCATGTTTAATCTAGTCTGCAAAGTCTACAAGTCTACTACACGACAACTGGTCATCCACGGACCACTGGCTATACCATTTTTACTACGCAGCGCGCCTGCACTCGCACTTCCGTCAGGCCCCCACCACATGAACCTTCCACGCGGCAGCCGCAGCCGGAAGAGCTGTCAACCGGGGCCCTCGAGGAGGCCTAAACGTCTCCGCATTAAAAACCCAGCCTATCGGGTCCTCCATTCGCACTCATCCACTACTCTCTCTTCCCTATCCAGCAAAACACCACAATCTTGAAGGTACTTTCATGAACCTTCTCCATGAAACCAGTGCGTGGGGGTGAGTGTCCGGGCATCGCCGCCGGGGTGGTGCTTCACGCGGCAGATCTGGAGGAGCATCACGCAGCACAGGCCGAGGAGGACGTGCAGTTCAACCCCTTGGGGGACCATGTGCACGCCGGTGCTGACAACTTCGGAGGCGCCGATGAGGGCGTGGAGTTCGACGAATACGCTCTGCTCGTGTACCCAGAGGTACATCTATTTCTACATGTTTCATATTTTGTGCTCGAGCTTAATCTATCGAGGCGTCATAAAAAAATCTAGTCCTAATGATTAGATGCAACGTACGAACCGGTACATGGAGAGATCTAGTCTGTTCTGAATGAATCCACATTATTTATTTATTAATAAGTTACCAAGAACACAAACCACATTAATTTAGGAGCGAGCTGGGGAGACGACCGTAATGAACTGCTGAACCTGTATAGACATGTTATTGCATCGAAAGTAACTTGGAATGGTGGAAGGAATATATATTTATTATTTTTCTCATTTCGGTTTGTATTCCATACATTACACGTGTATTCAAGTGAGATGGACTCTGACAAGGAGACTAGGGACAACAAGAGCCGCCATGTCATGAAGAAGCTCAAGAGCGGGATAATCCCTTTCCGCACTCGACTTGGGGAGCTCAGGTGCCCTTTCTATAAGAAAGGAGTCAACCCGAGGATTGCCAGCTTGATTCCGCATGCGGTTGGCATCGGTAAAAGCCCGACTAGTAAACACAAGTCGGTGACCAAGGCTAAGCACGCTGCTTATGGCAAGTTCCTGAGGGAGTATGTCAAGAACGGCCTAGTGTCCCCTTACTTAGGAATCAGCAACTCCTAGCCGACCAACCCCGTCACTGTGTTGGCCCGACCACTAATAAAATGTAGTTCTTTTACCGTATCTAGACCCTTAAACTATGTGGATTTCTATTTTCGTACCCTTCAAAATATATTCAAGTTCATCTGTTTATGTTGTTAAAGTTCCGGTGGCATACTCATTATTTTGCATGGATAGAGGGGTGCCCCGACAGATATAAGGGTTATCCTGTCCGCTAGATCATAGAGGATCAACGGTTGGTGGGCAAAACTGAGTACAACTGAATCGCCATGGTTAGACACGAGGGAAAAAAAACGTGACTCACGGTACGCGTGTGCGGTGCACGAGGCAGTAGCGGACACGTGTGGCCGTGCACGGTGCATTAGCCTACGCAGTGCACGGTAGTGCAACGAAACTCCGCTTCCCTTCTCCTTTAATAGAGGCCTCCCCACTCCCACTCCCACTCCCACTCCCACTCCCACTCCCACTCCCACTCCCACTCCCACTCATCACGCACTCGCTCACTCAACCGTCTCCACTGTCCCATCACCTTCTGCAAACGCCCAACAAAACACCAACCACGCCGGTGATGGAGAAGATCGGCGCGGTGGCCATCGGCGCCTCCAAGGCAGCCGGCGAGGAGCCCCTCGTCCCTACATCCGCCGTAGCCTCTGGTGAGGAGGCCCCCGCCGGTCTCGGACAGATCCCGCTCGGCTGGGACCCCTACGAGGAGGTTGTCTACATAAGGCCGGAGAACCCCTACGACACCAGCATCACCGACCCGTGGTCTAAGGTAACCAGGGTTTTCTCCCCTTCCCTTGTTCTTCCCCCGTTCCCATCGTTTGATGCTAGATCGTATGTTATCAGGGCTCGGCTGTTCGTATTTTTTACAGTAGCTAATCCTATTGTGTTAGATCTCAATTTTCGATGAATCCCCCTGTTCGTAGTTGGGATCAGTATTTGATTTGGTTTGAGATTTGGGGAATAATCAGGAGATCTGATTCGGTTAATTTATGCAAAAAATCAATCCTGATAATCAAAGTATCTCAATCATGTCCTTATTTCACTCTTCTGTTTTTTTCCAACAGGAGGATAGCAGCGACCTCCGCAACGACGACGAGTTGCATGACACTAAGACTCGTCATGTGCTGAGGAGGCTAAAGTACGGTCAGTACAACAACTTCTTCGCCGACGACGTGTACATGTTCCCCTTTTGCCCCACCAGGAGGCTCCACGGCACGGACTTCAACTCCCTCGTGAAGCATGCCGAGGACGTGAGGACTTGCGGCAAGTCCGTGAACGTCCACGGCTTCACGGCAAGCACCAGGCGCTCGGTCTTCACCTCCACAACCTCCAGAAGGTGGCTATTGAGGAGGGTCGCATGCCCTCGGTCAGACCCAAGGTGCCCAAGGTCAAGGGGCTGGGCAACAAGAAGTAGAGGAGGCGCCAGAGGGAGGAGGCGGATGCCCTCCTGGCAGAGGCCACGAGGGGCCACTGATCAGCTGCTGCTGCTTCTGCTGTAAAGCAGCTTCTTTTGTCTTGTCTGTGTTGAAGCAGTCCGCTGCTGAGTAGCCTAATTGTCGAACCTCATTAAGTACCGTACTATATAACCTATATTAGCTGCTTTATCTACATCTGCTCTGTTTAATGAATTTATTTATGGTGCTGGTTTGTTTTGCTGCTCTAGATTTGCTACCAGATTGGGGAAAAACGATCACAAAAGGAACAATGAATGAAGAGAGAAGCTGCTCTAGATTCCCTACCTTTTTGGGCAAAAAAACACAACTGTTAGAGAGAAAGGAGGAAAGGCGCTCTTTAAAAAGGCCACTTTAGGCGTCATGGCGCATGTAACGGCCAAGCCTTTGACTAGACGGCCGAGCGCATGTGAGGGCTTCGGAATATCGGGAGGGAAAAAGTGAGGACAAACGAGACACAATGTTGCTATAGCTAAATCTGACAAAAAGCTGAATTTGGCTAGAGCTCCACAATGTAGCTATTCTAAATCCCTAAACTATGTGGTGCGTTGAAACCTAATGCTTTTTCACCGACACGTGTGTTGCAAAGTTGCTTGATCGTGCATGCTTACACAAGTGGCCTACAGAGAAACTTATAGAAGCATGGGCCAATGAGCTTCATTTTGGCAAATTTGGGACAAGCTTTGCGCAATCGGCAGGCCTGATCGGCTGGGCGGCTGCCCCGGGGTGCAGGGATGCTAGGTCCATGTCTATGCTTACACTTCTTAAACTTGTTAGGAATTAATAATAACTGTACACTTTCTTCTGTCCTGTCACGTTACGTCGTGTCAGCACCGCGCACCCGCCGTGGATCGGCAACGGGACGGTGGTCTACGTGACCGGTCTCTGCCATGCCAAAGCCACGTCGCACACCCGTCCCATCGCCTACCGGGACGGACGCCGAATTTAATCGATAGGATTGGAAACCATCGGTGCTCGCCCGGTCAAACTTGCTTCCGCATGGGTATGATTGGAATATTGGTAAATGGAATTTAAGCATCGCCTTCTGTCTCCTCAGCACATCACTGTGCAAAAATCCCCAACTCATTCCTTCCGCCGGCGCCGCCACCGCAAGAACCATCGACGCTGCCACAGGCACCGCCTCCGCCTGGCCATACCACCGCAACAGATCACTCCACCTCCACGCCTAGTCCCAGCCACCGCCGCCGCATTAGCTGCTGCCATGGACGCAGAGTACGGCGTGTTTGGTGACGGGAGCGACTACACCGACGAGTACACCGTCACCTCCCATGGCACCACCAAGCTGACGGTCGTCCACACAAATGCGTCAGCGGAGGTGGCCAAGGTCATCGCAATGTACGAGCGGTGGCTACAAGATCCGATGGATAGGTACAACATCGTCGGCCTTGACCTCGAGTATACCAGAGATAGGAAGAGGACGGCACTTTTGCAGCTGTCCATGCGCAACCACTGCCTACTATATCACATATGTAGGGCCAAATCGGTATGCCCAGAGCTTCACGAGTTCCTACACAGGAGGGAGATCTACTTTGCCAGCGTCGACATCAAGAACGACACTCTGAAGCTAGAACAGGATCTCCTCGTTCATGTCGTCAATCACGTCGATCTCCAACGTTTGTGGAGGTACCCAGATGGCGGTACGGGGAAATCCGGCATGGCTAGACTCGCTTCCGACATCATCGACCGCGAGTATGCCGGCATGAAAATCGAGTTCCCGGAGCACCTGCATGAGCGATGGGAGTGGAGGCACCTGGATTACGATGTGATCAAGTACGCATCCAGGGACGCGTATGTCTGCTACGAGATGCTCAACAGGATCTGGCGAGTGGGTGAGTGTGCTGTTTACCACTACTAGTTTCGCATTTCGTTCCTAGTTTTATCTCGCCTGTATTTTCTAAGCATTCTGTGTGTAAGAACCAAGCTCGTATGATCCCTGTGCTATTAGGTACTTAACCTGTATGAATTACATTCCCCCTTTTATATGATCAACATTCATTCTTACAAATTCTGTCTGTGCCATTTGCATGCGGCAGAATCTAGGACTGACATGCATAAGGTGTGATACAGTCATAAGTCATAACCAAACCCAGATTATAGAGAAGGATACAGTCATAAACTAGATTATAGTTTGACAAAGGTAATACACATCAGTTCGTAATTGCTCACATAGTGTACTTATGAAATAACATGTTTTCATAAACACAACAATCATGCACTAATAGTCTACATCCCAGTCTGTTGGAGAAGGCAACCGATCCCAGGATGCCTTTGGTCGCTTGCCCCGGTTTGTAGATTCATCTACGATTCGGCATCTAGGACAAACAACCTGCCTTGGTGGTGGTTCAATGATGCGATGCCTGGAACGAGATTTTACAATCTGGCAGTACAACTCGTGGCTAACATACCTGTCAATTGCAGCGTACTTCAGATTAGGTTCAGAAAGTGGCTGATCCTCCCAGTAATCGTGCCCTAAACGCCTCCACGAACATCTCGGCAATATGTCCTTCATGTCAGCGTACCATGGGTCTATGAGTTCGGAGGCAAGAGCGGCCATCCTAGTCTTGCCGCCCTTCGTCCCTAGGATCTAGTAAATTTCTTGGATGTCCACTCTGCACTCCTTTGGGATTCTAATGTTGATAGTCAGGCTTTCAAGCAGTTTACTGTCATTCGTGATGTCAACACTAGTAAATGTTATGTGATGGTTCATGAGAAAGTCATGAAACAAATCCCTAATGCTTTCGCCCTACCTGCATGAAAATGAATTCAGACAAATAATATAGCAATAACTTTTGCAAATAGACGGTTCAGGAACAAAAGATAGCAAAGTCTACCAGATCCCGTCAGCCCCCTTCTCGCAAAAAGGCTGGTATACGAGGACGTGCCCCTTCATGGAGAGTTGCACCACGGCGATCCTACGGCAATCACGGCTGTACTCGAGGTCTAGACCTATGAACCTGTTTTCTTCGAACTGCAGCCAACTCGTGAAATTATTCAGAGTGTTCCTCACCGTCCCAGGGTCGGTGGTGTAGATGACATCGATCTTCTTCCCGCCATGTACTTCGATGTCGAAGTGCGTAGTTTCTTGCCTGCCGTCGTTTCAGACGTCCGGAGCATCCATGACTACAGACAAGAGGGAAAGGATACGGAGGAAGAGGGTGATGCGGTGGTGGGGGAAATGGATGAGGCCGTGGAGGAGAAAGACGATGAGGCCGTGGAGGAGGAAATGAGACGGAGAAGTGAAAGATTGGAACTGCCCTTACCAATATTTGGAATGGTGCACGACCATTCATAGTAGGGTGAAGGTGGCGAAAGATGGTGGTTTTACACGTCGACGCTAGCACTTCCTAAAATTTGTTCTGCGCCACTTGCATGCGGTGGAATCAATTCAAATGTAGGCACGTTTATGCGTGCCGACCTTCACTCACTGACAGGCGGGCAGCACATTTCCCTTTCACGATTTATTTTTTCACTTCCTCTAGACGGTTCCGGTGCCCGCCCTCAATAATTACGCCCCCCTTCTTTTCTTCCACGCGAACGAGAACTGGCGGCGGCGGCGGTTCCTTGCAGATTCGCTCCCCACTCGAACAACTGCCCCCATCCCTGATTCCACCCCTCTCGAATACATCCGCCTCCTTATCACAACGCCTCCATTAATCTACCGGATTCCAGGCTCCATTTGCCGCTATGGGTAGAGCTTGGGGTAGCAGCAGGCTGAAGCGAAAGGCATGCGACAACAACGCAGATGGCCAGGGCGACCGCTACCGCGAGGATTAGGGATGGCCGAACCTCAGCGCCACGAACGTGCACAGGATCGCCTCGGAGTTGGACATCATCTCAGCTGGCCGCCTCGCTCGCTGCATCCCTGGCTACCGTGTGACGATGTGGAACATGGATGAACAACCGTTCGGCACGCCAGGCCTTCTTTACCCCGATAACAGCAAATGGCCAGACGACCGCGATGGCCACGTAAGTTCTAGTATCTAGCTTATTTGTTCAGTCATATCATTGATTCATATGTGTTGAACTCTCATCAGAATCCTATGTTCCTTTCGTCGAATGTGTTGTGTGCACGCGCGGTTTGAACAAATCAAACCATTTAAGACTATTCTGTACAGCGGAAGCTCTGCTCGTGCCTGATATTCTGGTATTTTCGTAGTGACACAGTCTTACTTTAGGTGATAAACGAGTTGTCAATTTCAATTTTGCAATGGAATGCCTACTAGGTGATATTCTGTTTCCTAAAATAAAAACAAACAGATTAGACGATTTATATGCCCCGAGCTATTTAATTATGATCATCGTCAGGAGTTTGTTCTGGGGGGCTCTGCTCCTACTCCATATATTGAGTATCTTCGTAGTGACACATGCACAATTTAGGCTATATCTGAGGAGAGACTCGTATTTAGGCGATATTTTGTGTACTTTAATCTAAAGGTCCAGTTGTCAAATTGTATTTGCAATGGAATCAATGCTAGGTGATTGTACCAACTGACAACAAACTCTGCAGAATATTCATGCAAAACTGATGCTGCTGGATAAGTGGTCGGAATCAGTAGTGGTGAATATCAAGGAAGAAGAAGAGACGAAAATGAGAGATGACCAGAACTGGGTGGGTGGCAACGGCGAGTGGCTGGTCCTTTTATCCCAGGATGGGAGTACTTGGACTCTAAAAAAATGCTACAGAGCAAAGAGACTTGCAGTGCCATCTTTGAAGGGTGTCGGCATTACTGTATTCAACAGCGGGTGGCCGCCGCACATTTCCGAATTCGCTTACAGGTTCAACATGGCAGAACTTGAGCTCGTGAAGGTACAACTCCCACATAGACCGTGGGAGGGGGTGTGGAAGAACTGGGAGTACGACCTCTTAGCGGTGTTTGACAAGGCAATCACATTCATTAGATGCCCAGAAGACAAGGAATGGATAGTCTTGCGCGACGACTTCCTGCGGCCGGAGAAGTATGTCGACGCCGTCTTCACCTACGGCTACTCTTCGTACAGACCGCAATGCATTTATGCGGTCACTGAACCTAGCGGCGACGTGCGTGTTTGGGAGCCGTCCATTTGGGGTGAGTCATGGTGTCATATAGCATGTAAAATCCCATTCAAAATTCTGCTTACTGACTGTTAGTAACACGCAGGTACCCATGCAGCCCCGCGCATAATTCCAGCTCCGGTCATCGAAGATGCAGTAGCAGATGCTGAACTTGGGACACGGCGCTGGTTCCTGGCACCTCTCGGAGACAACACAGAACATCATGATGAACTCTTGTGGATTCATATCAGGGGAGCACTAAACAGCGCTGGTGATAAAATAGAACATATGGGGACACAACTTTCTTCATACCCATCGCTGCGGTGTCACGTTTTCTCGAGGTCCGCATGCCCATCCGAAGACCCAGTAGAGCAAGTCTGGAGCAGAGTTAACAATCTGAAGGGACAATCTGTGTTTCTTGGGATCAACTACCCTTTCTTTGTCGGAGCCCCTGGAGCTGTTGAACCTGCAATTGCTCAGGCAGCCCTGGCCCCTGATGCTGTTGCTGCTGCTGTTGGTGGTGGTGGTGGTGTTGGTGGTGGTGGAGCTGACGAAGAACTAGCTGCTGCTGCTCCTGGTGAAGCTGACGAAATACTTGGTGATGCTGCTGCTGGTGAAGCTGACGAAATACTTGCTAATGCTGCTGCTGGTGAAGCTGACGAAATACCTGCTGAGGCTGCTGCCGGAGTCCAGGAAGAACATGCTGGTGTTGTTGTTGAGGTGTCAGCACTTCCAGTGTTGATAGCAGACTGTGTGTTTGCTGCACACTCATGCGCCTATCATGTTGACACTCCAGATCCGACCTGGAGCCGAATCCATGTCGGGGGGAGGGGGCCTACAATTGGCTCACCAGTGGGGTCGGACTATTTGAAGGAGAATGAAAGACGACCAAACACAGCATTCTGGTTCGTTCCGACGATACCACCAGCTCCAAGGACCTAGTGCTTATACTGGCAGATCCGATGAACCATTTGTCTTTATCTTTCTGATTAGTTACGCTTATGTGTGTAAAGACTAAGCTGTTCTTATTTGTGTAAGACTAAGTTAGGCCTAACTGCGTAATATTCAGTGAAGCCCAGCTTTTCTTTCCACGCCCATAACAACAGAATTGCAGCATAGAACATACAAATGTAATGTGCATACCACGCATTTTTGCTCAGGATAACAACCACTTCAAGCAAATGATACATCGTGTACGCATTTGAACGCATCACTAGAATGTGCCACCTATTGATGATTGATGACATGGATCTAGCTTTTCTGTGCTTATTTGCATTGAATCGCTCATTGATTTGTTCACATATTTTCTGCCATTGGCTGATGAACTCCACTGTCTTGTTAACTTGCTTCGTCAGCAAGCACTTTTTGATGCAATGCAAAGTACAGAACATGGTCGTCATCGTCATTCCATTTAGGTTCTCTATGTTTCGTCATCACGGAGCTACTAATTTCAAATGAAAATCTAGTAAACAATATATGTGTACAATATTAGAGTATGCTACGACCATGGTACATACATGTTTTTCTACAATCACAAGAAGAAAACTTGATGCATTTTCACCTTGTTGGCGTTGTGCTGAACTAGGTGGATGTGGCTTTGGGGTTCGGAGAGGAAGGCGCTGTGGCTGGTGCGTGTGCGACCACGACGACGACGAGCTTGGATTCTGGAGGAGACCAACAGGACCGAGCATGGTTGGCATGGGTACAGATCTCACCCGGGAATGAATTCCCGTCCCTGCGTCGTGCCAATGGTGCGGTCATGGTGAGGGCGAGCTCCGATTCGGGATGGGAAGGATAACGGGCCGAGCAGGTTTGTCCAAGTCCTAGCTCCGCGCCATGGCCGCGACCATAGATTGCCGCCCCGGAGGAAGAAGCAGACGCGTAAAGGATGCATGTGCCAACGCTGCAAGCCTACATGGCAGCGATGACGAGAACGACATAACGGCAAAAGCTGACAGGGGGACCCAACTTGACGGCCGTTAGCCTGATTTTTTGTATTGAAACGTAAAGTTGAATTCTGGACGAAAAGGACCCTCTGAGTATTTGGCACGCCAACTATACTCATCGCGGATGATATCAGGGAACTCGGGTACCGCGTTGCCTGGCCACCCCAACTTTCGGGCCGCAAAATGATATTCTCCCCCTCCTCCCCCTATATATAGTGGGGGTATTTGGCCAAATTAAATACACCAATAATCAATAAAGGTCTCCCCACTTTTGGGAGTACCTCTAATTGATATTTTCTCTCTCCCCCTCTCTCTCTCATGACCGTGGTCCCAAATGTGGACTGCGCGAGCGAGAGACATCTTCACCGTGCAGCGCCATCGCGCTGCGGGATTCGGATCGGGGAGTTGTACTTCCGCAACTGCTGCTGGATCGGGGAAGCGGGAGTCATCGTCAGGCACCGGACGTGAGTAACTCCCTGCGAGGTGCCGCACTTGAGTTGAGGCACTCAAGTCGTTGGAGCCAAGGAGCACAAGGACTTCATCACGACCTTGAGGTCGGCTTCGGCTCGTCTACATCAACCACACTCTCCTGAGCGTTGACAACGCTTTTCGGTCTTCAAGGGTAAGTTCGCCAAAAGCCCCTCCCGCTGCTGTATTACTAATAGATAGGGCTTGGCAGCTTCAGGGGTTTAGGGGCATAGAGTAAAATTTATTGTTTTCATACACGAAACCTATACATTTTCACCACGCCATCTCCTATGGCGCGGATCGCCGCCGTCTGCACGATAATATCATTTTGCAGCCCGAAAGTTTGGGTGTCCAGGCAACGCGGTACCCAAGTTGCTTACAATCAGCTGTGTGGCCCAAAGTTGGCGTGCCAAATATTCAGAGGGTCTTTTTCGGCATGAATTCAACTTTACGTTTCAATACAAAATATCAAGCTAACGGCCGTCAAGTTGGGCCCCCCTATCAGTTCTCGCCGTTATGTCACTCCCGTCGCTTAGGTGGGGTGGCTGTCACGTAGGCTTGCAGCGCTGGCACAGTGGATAGGACAACACCCCATGCCCAGTGTATTGACGTGACAAAACAGGGCTCATGTATCGGCGTTATAATTATTTTTTGTTTACTCAGAAGCTGGAACGACCACCTCCACGCGTCTCTCCTTGGACTTCCGTCCCAATCGTTAACCACTACCTTAAAAGCGCATTGACGGTTCCACCATTCCCCTGCCTCGCAGAAACCACTCTTCTTCTTCCTGTCATCTATCTTCTTCCCGTCTTCTCCTTGCCGCCATGGAAGATCATCGCACTCTAGAGACAAGCTTCACTACCCATTACAATAAGAATATAGACATTGTCTACACCAACGAGGAGGAGACAGTGGTGCGAGTCCTGAGCATGTACGGGGGTTAGCTTGAGAAAGACGAGGACAAGTTTGTGGGATTGGACCTGGAGTACACCGTGGAGCACCCATATGAAGGGAGTGAAGTCGCCATTGTTCAACTGGCCATGCGGAAACACGTCCTCGTCTACCACCTCTCCCGGTTTGTAGATCTGTTCTCTGTAGCTAACCACTTTTAGGGTTTTCTCCTCTTGTTCTTTATCCACTTTCTCATCTTGCAACTACTGGATTTTATTTAGGATCAAATAAATTATGACAAGACAATGTTGAGAGTATTGATCTTTCATTTACTAACTTTTCAAAATTATATTCAGATGATGATCTTGCATTGACAAAATATTTTTAGTTACAAATTTTGGTGATGACAAACTACATACTTTCAGGACTGACAGGAATTGTCCGGCGCTGCGCCAGTTCCTTGTAGAAAAGGGAATTGTTTTCTGCACTGTCGACAAAACAACTGATTTTTTGAAATTTTATCAAGAGGGAATATAATTCCTACGCACAACAGGATCGATATTCAACGTCTTGTCAAGTTCCTAGGGGGCTGGAGGAAGGATGGAATGGCATCACTCGCAACTAGAATCCTCGATGAGTCGTACGACAGAATGAAGGAAGATTTCTCTACGAATAGGCACGATTTCTGGGACGAGTGGTCATTGTCTGATATAAACCTGCAGTATGCAGCCATAGATGCTTACGTGACCTACCAGCTGTACAAGAAGATCCATTTTTTTCTACGTTACCTCGTGTTTTTCCCTATTTGCAAGAGGGAAGACAAGCTTAGGGGAGCCCTTTCTAGAAAATGCAAAATAGCTCAGTTTGAAGCTGCATATGCAAAGAAAATAGCTGCATCTGAAGCAGCTGACAGAGAGGCTACAGAAGCAGTTGAAAGAGAGCTTGCAGCTGAAGAAGAAGCAGCTGAGAGAGAGGCTGCAGCTGAAGCAGCAAACAGAGAGGCAACATCTTCTAGCGGCAACAATCAGGCCTGTGATGCGCCGCTAATTGCGTCGCAGGACGCTGAAGATACGGAAGCCAAGTTAGATCCTAGGTGGGACGAAGCATTTCGTGAGCTGTGGAGTACCTAGAATGGTCGTAGTTGGTCGCCTAGGAACGATGGCAAGCGCCTCAAGTGGTCTGATGAGAAGTGGATTAAATTTTACTTCTAAGTGTTATGTTTCTTTTTGGTGGAACTCAGTTAGCTTGTCAAGATGTCTAGCGCCTCAAATGATAGTACTAAAATAAATTTAACCCTCTTTGTGTTATGTTTATGTATGTGTCTTGTAGCTTGTCAAGATGGTAGCTCGTTAACTGGCAGTTTGAAAGAGTGCCCTATTCCTTTCTCGCTAAATAAATATGTTTCCTTTTGCCCAAATAGGTAGCAAATCTAGAGAATATTCTCACTTCGATAATTTGTTCCCTTTTGGACCTCTTTTTTGCCTCCGATCAGGTAGCAAATCTAGAGCAGCAAATCACACCAGGCAGAATACATTGATTCAGAAAACAAAACAAATGTAGATATAGCTATGCGCAACTAAATAGGATATAGCGATAGAAAGTATGTTGCTTAACGAGGTTCGATGCATTCAGCCAGAAATAGGATGCAAGCAAACTATAGAAAATCAAAAGAAGCTGCTTAGCAGCAGCAGCTGCCGCAGCAACAGTTACATTCAAGGACACATCCAACCCGTCCTTCATGCGCCCGCGCCTCCGCCTCCTCCCTCCGGCGCTTACTCCACTTCTTGCTTCCCAGTCCCTTGATCTTGGGGGCCTTGGGCCTGATTGGACGCATGCGACCCTCTTTGATGGCCACCCGCTGGAGGTTTCGGAGGTGAATGCCGAGAGCCCGGTGTTCAGCGATGTAGGCATTGATGTTCACGGTCTCGCGCTCGCCGCCTTTGTGGATGCCGGAGCCCAGGGGCTCTGGATGCTTCAGTAAGGAGTTGAAGTCAGTGCCGGCAAGACTCACCCAGCCAAAGGCAATCCCCTTGCAGAAGGGGCAGCGTCGGGAGCCGCCCCTGAAGAAGGCGTCGTACTGGCTGGCCCGCAGCCTCCTCAGCACCTGTCGAGTCTTGGTGTGGATATACTCATCATCGCTACAGACATCGCTGCCGGAAACCTATTGGAAGAAAAGGAAAATGGGGGAGTAGATGATGTAAGAAGACCGAGCAATCGAAATGCAAACAAGCGAATCCTAATAAACCAAGATCTAGCATCCAATAATGGGAACGGTAGAAGAACCAGGGGAGGGGAGCAAACCCTAGTTACTTCCGACCATGGGTCGTCGATGCCGGTGTCATAGGGGTTCAGTGGAGCGATGTACTTATCTGGATCGTAGGTGCCCAAGAAGTTCTTGATATGCTTGTGACCGGCGGGGGCCTCCGCGCCGGCTGGGGGCTCCTCTTCGGCGGCCCCGTCGGTAGCGAGGACGGGGGCCTGGACAGGAATGGCGGCTGCCATCAATGGCTCGACTGGGGCCTAGACAGGGACGGCGGCTGCTTTCAACACGTCGAGGGGGACTGACGAGAAAATGGGGGCCTCCTCGCCGGTGGCCTCAGAGGCGACGATGGCCACCTTATCCTCCTCCGCAATTCCCGGCACGAACGGGGTATTCTCGGGAGTTTGCGGGTGCTGGTGGGACAGTGGAGAGGGTTGCGTGGGGAGAGTGAGTGAGAGTGAGAGTGGGTGTGCAGAGAGGGTCTCTATAGTTAAGGTGGATGGAAGCAAGGCATGTTTCGTTGCACCACCGTGCAACGCGTCGTGCAGTCTACTGCACCGTGCACCGCGACACGCGCACACTACATCACGTTTTTTTCTCGGGCCATGCATGGCAGTTCTGTATTGAGCCACATGCAAAGGGCGTATACATAATTTCTATGTACGAAGTTTGACACGGCCCTAAAATTGACGATAGTTAAAAGTGGAAATGTAGAGGGGAAGGTAGGTGGCTGTACGGCGAGATTGGTGGGGTTGTGCTAGATCGGGTAGAGGGATGTGTTGATGGCTTCGACTGACTCGATGAAGGCGGAGACGTTAGGTCTCGTCGATCTCAGCTCTTCAGCCTCTGGCTAGCGTGTGCAAGCTTCTTATGGTGGGGCCCAGTTAGAAGTGAGATTGAGAGCCGCTGCATAAAAAATGGGATATGTCTTATTAAAATCAAGTGGAAATAAATTGCAGCTATCCACCGACGACCGTGCACTCGATGATGCATGTGTTGTGGCATAGTAGTAGCAGCAGTAGGCTTTTCAGACTTGATTAAACATGACATGACCGCTCAGCGACATTTTCCATGGACGGCTTCGTGTTCCTTCTTGTAGAAGTCTCACTGAGGGAGACGTCCATGATGTCTCACGCTGTACTGTGAAGGACACGACGTGTGCAACGATCATCGTTGGATCGCACAGAATCAACGGTTGGTGCGCACGATCCGCGTGACAACTGTGACAACCAATCAGGGAGTAGCAGACAGAGTGAGCCCAGGTTTGGGCTTCTACGAAAGATAGTGAGCACATGTTTGACAACCAATCTGCTCCTTGATCAACCATTTGATCTGGCTTATGTAATCCTGTGGCTTTAAAGCCTTCGGACTGATGTAGAGGGAATCATTCTTCAACACCGTGATGGAGTGCATCAGACGGTCGCCATGATATTGGAGAGGCTGGATCCGGCGGGCAACCCAACACTGGACTAGGTCTGATCCTTTCAAGCCCTTGTGTTTTATCAGGTATTCGATCCGCCTCTTAGCAAGGATCAGATCGTCACTGAGAGCCGGAGGAGCTTCGTCCCAAGACAGTTGGGCCGTGGCGGCTCCGTCGATGAAAGCCAGCAAAGAAGTAGCTTTGCCGGGAGCAGGAACATCCTTGTGGTAAAAGAAAGTGGTCGGCCATTGTTTGACCGACTCACTGGCAGAAATACGAGGATAACTACGCTCGCGTCTAACAGAAAGGCTAATAGTGCCGGTAATGTAAGGATTACCGGCTGTGATAGAGTTTCTCCGGACATGGAAGTAGTACCGGAATAAAGTGAGACTTGGCCTAATGCCGAGATACCCCTCGCACAAAGCCGCGTAAGAACTCATCTCTAAGATGGAGTTCAGGGGAAGATGGTGGAGCTGAACACCGTAATGATCAATCACCTCGGAAAAGAATTCCGAGGGAGGGAAGGACAAACCTCTATCGAGGTGGGTGCCGAAGTGGACCCGTTCGCCAGCGTGCGGATGGGGGATGGTTTCTCTGAAACCGCTCCGCTAGTCACCGGCGTGGAGGAGACCTTCATTCTCCATGCCTTGGATCTTCTCATCATCAAGGAGGCACGGGATCCAAACCCCCCGGTTACTCTCCTTCTATGCCACAGCCGTCACCGCTGCCGCTGCTGCTGCCAAGCCAGATGAGGAAGAGGAAGCCATTTCTCTGGTGCGCCGATGACCTTGGATGGGCGGCGCTAGGAATCTGGGAGGCGCGAGAGTTCTGTGCGCTAGGGAGATGTGGAGAAGAAGGAACGGCAAAGGGAATAGGTGAAGAGGAGAGAAGGAAAATCCTCACACCTTATATCCACCTAACCACGCCAAGGTTCGTGCAAATGGCACTCTGTAACCGCCACGCGTCGTGGAAGGAACTGGGAAGGACCCACGCGATGATTACGTCGCCTCGATCTCCGCGTACCAACTGAAACGGTGCCCTGGTTCCGCGAACGATGGACCCACCAACGGTCGTGCTGACAGGATGTTTGTCAGATGACGTGACTTGACCATGACCAGTGTCAGATGACGTCAGAGACCAGGTTCTGGCTTAGTTTTAAAATCAAGCTGGAAAATCCGAGTAATATGTTGATAGGTCCGACTTATTTTTAAGACCTGGATCATATTCTTTGTTGTGAAGTTTCAGGAACCCTTCAAGATTCTACAAGCCGAAGATCAAGCTAGACGATGATGAATCTGACTTTGGATCTTTGAGACTTTCGGGTGCTGCTGTTGGGGATATACTTTCCGGGTATCCTCACAGTTCCTCACTGACCAGGGTGGCCCACTTTGGGTTAGAGCTTTGCTTCACGGGTGGCCCAGTCAGGGAGAAAAGACGGAGTCCAGTCCGGCTACAGGAAGGCCCAGAAGACTTACCGACATTGGCCCATAGTGTTACCTGTAGTTCAAGATGTACTATGTAACCGACTCTTAATCGTAGCCGGATAGGTCTCTCCTATAAACCCTAGGCCGGATATCTATATAAGCCGTCCTAGGGAGAGCCTTTAGGGCACCCTCAATAGTCTACAATCTCAACTCACATAGGCGAACCCTTGTAACCCATATTCCGGCATTGCAGTATTACTAGATTGCTAGCAGGAGTAGGATCCGCCCAAAGCCGGTGGATTCGAACCTGGGTAAACTTGTGTGCTCACCGTCCCGGAACACCGTACGTCTCACCCCCTCTCTGCCGCACGCCTCGAGAACCCCCTCATGGCGTACTTGTCATCAATCCGACGACAGTTGGCGCCCATCGTGGGGCAAGTGAGCTTGGGATCTGCATTCCGAGCGGAATCTGCAAGAATCAGAATCGGCGAAACCATCGCCGTCGATCACATCCTCTACGCCAGTGACGTCCCTCTCATCATTCTCGGCGAGACATGGATTCTGGCTAGGGAGGCTGTGACTACCTACACCATCATGACTTTTCGCGAGATCGATGTTTACATCTGTTTCGTTGAAACTGTCCCACCCACCCCAGCGGTGATGATAGAGGCAGAGGAAATTTCTGGGTCCCCTTTGTCCATGGAGGCGGCAGAGTTCCGGATCTCAGAAAACCCTAATCCCACCCAACCCGCACCAGTCGCGGAGATAGTGGAGAAATCTGAGCTTGAAGCAGACCTTGCAGTCCAAGTCGAATCTGGAGTGGATATCCTTGGAGAGACCGAATCCCAGATCGACCCACCCACTGAAGTCGAAATCCAGGAGGAGCATAACAACGATATTGATTCCGGCTCTGATGATGCCAGGACAGATAGGCCTTTCCTGAGGTACACACTGTGATGTATGATAATGCAAAACTCAGGTGTAGATGCAATTCTCGAGACAATCAAAAGTTTCAATGAAGCCGATCGCAAGAGCCGTAGGTACCTCAGGAAGCACGCGTCGCACTTCGTCGGATATGTGGGATCCGGATCTGGCTCTACCGATGCTGGAGACAACACCAACTCTGTGCTGGAGGCGATCGGATCAAACATTGACGTACCCGCATCCTCGGATGAATCGATGGCGTCAGCAGATTTCCGAAAGTTCTCCGCGGAATATGAAGAGGAGTATAACTCCAAAGCTGCAGAGGAAGGAGAAGCGATGGATGAAGGATCCGGGGAACACTCTCCCAAAGCGCAGGATGACATGGAAGTCGGAGATAATCCCGAAGTCCAGATATTCGAAAGTACCGATCAGAGCTTGACTCCGGGAAACGGACCCAAAGCCGTCTTTTCTACCGGCGCTGCCAAGAAGGCAAAGAAGAAGAACAAGACCCCGGCAAAAGATCCTTCGGCAAAGGAGGTAATTGCTGAGGAATATGAGGAAGACTCGGATGGAGGACTTATCCCAGACGAGCCCAAAAAAGAAGAACCGGTGGATGGACACGTGATCACTGAAGGTGCACGTAAATTCATCGATGCTGCATTAACCACACCTATTCCTACAGCTGTAGAACTTACTGCTGAAGAACTGGACGAGAGGGCACATGCCCTAGAAGCGCGTCGACAACAACTCCTTGATGAAGCTAAAAACATTGAGGAGGAAAAGAAACGCATAGCATCTGTGAAGAAACACAACTCCAGGCAATACCAGAAGACCAGGAAATGTCATACTAATGACAACCAATTCCCGCAGATTCATGCCGTCCTTTTCGGAGAAGAAATGGGGAAGCCTCGGAAAGATAGAAAAGGGGATTGGGTGTATCCAACTCTGGTACAGAACACCGTGGCGGCCCGAGAAATTCTATCGGCTAATCCAGGCCCGGAGGAGATCCGGTTAGGCATCAAATCACTCACCAAGGGACTAGAGCAGCAAAAGGTCGCCATGTCTGGAAGTCAAAAGCTGGTCTCTGATTCCGACCAGTGTCGCACAGATCCGGCATGGGCTGACGTAAGACCCTAGCGCGTTCCGGAGCAGCACCACTGTTCCGATCACCGAGAAGACAATTACTCAAGAACCGGATCTTCAGGACAACACCACAAACCTGGCCGTGACTGGCGTAGCGTCAACCCAGTTGCAGAGCAATAGGCAATTGCCACATTGAATCCGAGGAACCCGCCCCGGCAAGAGTCGAAAGACCGCATGGACGATGATAAGGAGAAACATCGGGAGGAGGACCGACAAAGAATGCCACCTCCTAGACATACAACCCGTCCGGATGACGGATGAAGGAACGACGAACACTGTGCAGACACAAGCCGGCAGGGGGCTCGTCACAATGAAGACCCTCCTCGGAACAGCAATAATGACGCTCTGGATGGAGGCTGGCGATCAGCTAGAAATAACCCAACTGCTCTAGTCTCTCCGCCAAGTAGCCATCACAATGGCCCCCAAGGAGGTGATGGAAAGCGTCGTGGTGGAGGAGGTGGTGGTAGAAGCCGAAGTCCGGCTCCAAGGCACCGCAGCCACAGCCGACACTCGGGACGATCTCTATCCCCGAATGACGCAAGGCACAAGATCAACTCCAATATAGAGGCGCGACGCTATGAAAATGATGATATATACGTGGGCACAAAGTGCTTCGGACCATGCATAAGAGCCACAAGATTCTCGGAAGGATTTGCTATCTCAAGACATATCCAAGCCTACGATAACATTGCTCGGCCAGATACTTGGCTACATGATTTTTTCCAAGCTTGCTGCATCGCCAAAGGCGGAAACCGCCTGGTCGCAACCCGATATCTCCCACTCATGCTGCGGAAGACGGCGCGATCATGGCTTAATGAACTTCCGGAGAACACCATCCACAACTGGTATGACATGCAAAGTGCGTTCTTTCGGAATTTCGAAGGCACATACCGGAGGCCCTATACGGTCGGAGACCTACAACGTTGCACCCAGAAAGCCGGAGAAACTTGCCGGGATTACCTCGGATGATGGATCGACACCAAGTACTCCTGTGAAGGAGTAAATGACCAAACTGCGATTGAAGCTTTCATTGCAGGTCTCCCAGTTGGTCTACTATGTCATCGCTTGAAGTGTGACAAGGTCACTAATTTGGGAGAGATGATAGAAACAGCGAGCAAGTATGCAGATGTTGACGACGATGCAGAGGGATTACTCAACGTCCTAGCTGTGCCACAATCGGGAAAACAACCAAAGCAACAAGCTTAGAAGCGCAAGAATATCTCGGAGGAGAAACCCAACGCGGAAACGGAAGTGGTCACTGCTACTTTTGGGTCTGGAGGACGAGGAGGACGTGGCAGAGGCCGCAGACGTGGTCGTGGGACTTCAAGAGTTCAAGGTAGAGGAGACCAGCAACTAGGCAAAACCTACACTTGGGCCGACATTGCCAATAACCCATGTGTGCATCACTTAGACACCAATGGGGGCTCGTCCCACACAAACGCCGAGTGTCGTTTCAACGATGACATTAAGAGAGATGATACCGCTGGCTACAGAGCTAAGCGAAAGAAAGGAAAGAAGAATCCTGAAAAGGATAAAGAGACCAAGGAAGATTCCAACATGGAGGAAGCTGATGCTTCAAATCCCAAGCCGGAAGGGAAGAAAAAATTTCCGACCAAGAAAGACACTTACGTCACCTTCCTCGGATCTCAACCAGCAAAGGTCAAGAAAGCAGTTCTACACGAGCTCAATGCAACAGTTCCGGCTGTCCCGCAATTTTTGGACTGGTCAGAAGTGGCAATCACATTTGACCGCGCTGATCATCCGCCTAAGTTGCACAGGCGAGGAAAATACGCCTTAATCGTCAATCCACTTATTGACGGTTATGGTTTCTCCAAGACTCTCATGGACAGCGGCAGCAATATCAATATTCTGTATGTCGAAACGCTACGCCGGATGAAGATCTTGGAGACCCAGCTGAACCATAGCTCTGTGATCTTTCACGGAGTTGTCCCCGGAAGACAAGCTAATTCCCTGAGAGAAATCACTTTGGACGTTACCTTTGGAACTCCAAAGAACTATCGGACGGAGGCACTTTCTTTCAAAGTAGTCCCGTTCAAGAGCGTGTACCATGCTATATTCGGACATCCGGCTTATTGGGCTTTTATGGCTCGTCCATGTTACATTTACAATATGATGAAAATTCCAGGTTCCAACGGCATGATCACCATCAGAGGAGACCCGAATAAGCGCGAGAGTGCAAGGATGGAAATGCCACCTTTGCTGAAGCCGTGCTGCATGCCTAGGAGTACCAGGAGATCAAGAAGAGCATAGATCCGTCCGAGATGCCCGCAACAAAGAAGGAGGTGACAAAGCCGAATCCGGAGTTCAAGGCATCAGAAGAGACGAAAAAGACGTTGTTGAAGTATGATGACCCCTCCAAGGTGGCCCAGATAGGCATAGGCCTAGATAGCGCATAGGAAAGTGCACTCGTCAAGTTCCTCAAAGAAAATCAAGATATCTTCGCATGGCAGCCATCTGACATGACCGAAGTACCTAGGGAACTTGCCGAGCACTCTTTAAATGTAAACCCGAACGCTAAACCCCTCAAACAGTCCTTACGACATTTTGGCGATGAAAAGCGTAAGGCAATAGCTAAGGAACTAGCACAGCTCGAGTTAGCCAGATTCATAGAAGAGGTCATCCACACTGAGTGGTCGGCCAATCCTGCAATGGTCCCTAAAAAGGATACCACTGATTTAAGGATGTGTGTTGATTATACTACCTTGAACAAGGCTTATCCAAAAGATCCATTCGCTCTGCCTAGGATTGATCAAGTTATCGATTCTACGGCAGGCTCGGAACTCCTCTGTTTTCTCGACGCATATTCCGGTTATCACCAAATCGGATGGAGGAATCTGACAAAGTAAAAACTTCATTCATAACCCCCTTCGGAACCTTCTGTTTTGTTACGATGCCTTTTGGGCTAAAGAACGCAGGAGCTACCTACCAGCGCACGATGCAGCGTTGCCTCCATGACCAACTCGGACGCAATGTACATGCATACGTGGATGATATTGCGGTGATGTCCAAAAAGAAGGAAACATTGATTTCTGACTTGGAGGAAACATTCGCTAATCTACAAAAATACAACATCATTCTTAATCCGAAGAAATGCTTCTTTGGAATCCCAGCCGTAAAATTGTTAGGTTTCATCATGGCCCAAAGAGGCATAGAGGTGAACCGTGACAAAATCAAGGCTATACTCAATATTTCCAGGCCAACTCGCCTGAAGGACGCACAAAGACTAACTGGTTGCATCGCTGTAGTAAGTCGGTTTGTAAGCCGGCTCGGTGAAAGAGCCGCACCATTATACAAACTCCTGAAAAATACCAAGGATTTTGTGTGGACCAACGAAGCCAAAGCTGCACTACAAGACCTGAAGAAAGTACTCTCATCTGCTCCTATCCTTGCTGCACAGGAACCACATGAACCGATGTTGCTTTATCTTGCTGCGACAAACAAAGTCGTTAGTATCGTCATGGTGGTGGAGAGACTAGAGGAAAATCAGGAACATTTGGTGCAGCGTCCGACTTACTTTGTCAGCGAGGTCCTAACAGAATCAAAACAGCGGTATCCGCACTATCAAAAGCTGGCTTACGGTGTTTTTCTGGCATCTCGTAAGCTACAACACTATTTTCAGGAGCATCCAATTACCGTGGTAAGCACAGCTCTCATGAGAGATATAATCAACAACAGTGACGCCACAGGACGCGTTGCCAAATGGGGCATAGAGCTCTCAGCTTTCGATATTGAGTACAAACCTCGGACAACAATCAAATCCCAAATCCTTGCCGACTTTGTTGCTGATTGGACAGAGACGAAGGAGAATATGACCCTCCCTGAGTCGGAATATTGGACACTATATTTTGATGGATCTAAGGCTCGAGGGGCCTCGGGGGCTGGCGTGGTGCTCAAATCACCCCAAGGAGATAAACTTCTATACGTGTTGCAGATCCACTTCACATCGACAAATAATATTGCCGAATATGAATCGCTGCTGCCTGCTGCATGGAATCCGGATTGCTAAGGATATTGGCATCCGACGTTTGATGTGTTACGGAGATTCGGATCTTGTTGCTCAGCAAGTGTCAGATATCTGTAATGCAAATAAACACATGGCATCATATAAAGCTGTCGTGGATGATTTATCTAAATCATTCGAAGGGTTTGAGGTTCAACAGATCCCTCGAGCAGAAAATGAGGAAGCAGATGCCTTATCTCGAATAGGTTCTGCACGGAAAAGGGTTCCGGATGGCGCTTTTTTAGAGCACCTTAAAGTTCCCTCAATAAAGTGAGTGGACGAGGAATATCCGACCAAATCCGACTCACCTTTGATAGCAGTTCTGGCCGTAATTCCCAGCTGGACTCAACCCTACCTTGACTATTTGGTAGATGGCAAATTACCCGAAGACGAGGTTCTGAGCTGACAAATTGTCCGACGAGCAAAAACCTATACTATAGTCAAAGGTGAGCTCTATAAGCGGAGTGTTTCTGGGGTTTTTCAGCGCTGCGTATCTCCGGAAGAAGGAGTGGAGATCTTAAGAGAAATCCATGAAGGCGGGTGTGGTCACCACGCTGCAGCCAAATCTTTAGTGGCAAAAGCTTTCAGACACGGTTTTTCTAGCTTACAGCCAAGGCAGATGCCGAACGGCTGGTCAAGACGTGCAAGGGCTGCCAAAAATACGCCAAACAAGCTCATGTTCTAGCTGATCAGCTACGAACAATACCTATAACATGGCCTTTTGCGGTCTGGGGGCTTGACATGGTAGGACCATTTAGACGAGCTCCAAGTGGATTTACTCACCTCTTAGTGATGGTGGATAAATTCACTAAATGGATTGAGGCTAAACCTGTCATCAGTTGTGATGGAGCAACAACCAAAAGATTTGTCGAGGATGTTATAATCTGGTATGGTCATCCGCATAGCATTATCACGGACAATGGGAGTAATTTCCCTATGGGAGAATTGGCTGAATTCTGCAACGAACAAAATATCCAGCTTGACATTGCGTCAGTCGCACATCCACAGGCTAATGGAAAAGTTGAAAGAGCAAATGGTTTAATCCTACAAGGCCTAAAACCTAGACTCGAAGCACCACAATGACGTGATGCGGGGGCTTGGGCAGAGGAATTACCCTCTGTAATATGGAATTTACGAACAACTCCGAACAGGTCAACCGGATACACACCTTTCTTCTTGGTCTATGGCGCAGAAGCAGTTCTTCCTAGTGATTTGATTCACACTTCTCCTAGAGTGGCCTCGTATATCGAAGAGGATGCCGAGATTTCTCGACAAAATGATCTCGACTTAGTCGAAGAAGTTCGCGTTGTTGCTGAAATGAGATCAACAGCCTATCAGCAGAAGTTACACAAGTATCATAGCCAAAGAGTCAAAAACAGATCTTTCAATAAAGGTGATTTGGTTCTCCGGCTTTTGCAACAAATAAAGCACAAACTTTCCCTGGTAAGGGAAGGGCCCTTTTTAGTTAGTCGAGTATTGCACAATGGTTCATACTACTTAACTGACATCAGGCCAGTCAAAGAAAGACCTGCCACTAAGAAGAGAAAGAGAGCTGGAGGCAGTACAAATCCAGATGAGTTAGACACACCATGGAATATTGCTCAGCTATGTCCCTTTTATTCTTAGTTTATCCTTCTTTGTAATCATACATATGTACATGTTTCTGTGAGAAATAAAAGTCTTGGTTGCCTCAAGTTTTTTCTGAGAAGTTTTTTACCATCTTATTTCCAAATGATCATGTCATAGTCGAAAATCCTAGAACACTTGAAAGTACTTTATGCTCCTGTTTGTTCTGGTTTAGATTTTCGACTCTAAAAATGCGGGTATTTTCCGAGTAGTGAATTGTTGGTACTAGAAGCCGGCTTTGTTTCCGAGTTTAAACTGGTTTAGCGATTGAGCTCCGTTGCTCGGCAAAGTTTCCGTGCAGAAGGTTTAGCCGGCTCACGAAAGGGGCGAGGCGGAAAGCCAGATAAACGATAAGTGTAGACGAGAAAAGTATAAGTGCTTATGTAAACATTTCAGGCATACAAAAAAGTTAAGGAAAAAGTGCTGAATAGATAAAAGCTTAGCACTAGCAAAATTATAGTACTACATATTTACAAGAACCATAATGTTTCTCAGAATAATACATTTGTTTCTGGTAACTTATGATGCAGGAGAGGAGGTAGGAGCTGCCGGCTCGCTGGATACATCGACCTCGGTTTGATAACGTTCCGAGATGTTCAGATCTGATACGGTCTGTTCATCGTCGGAAACTTCATCTGCTTCTCCGGAGGCGGAGGTGGTGTGTCCACGCGGGTGAAAAAGGGAGTGTCGTAGCTGGTTAAGTTAGCTACGTGACACCCATATCCGGCACATGAGTCCATGATGGCCTTGATATCTTGCTCCTGTCCGTCTTCGTCCACCTTGCAGTACCCTCTGGTCACTTGCCAGATTTCCATGTTTCGCGCGTAGGACATGTTCCAGTCCCGGACAAGCTGTGGCATCTCCTTTGTCTTGTCTCGCACGTTAAAGTCGGACATGCCATGCATGTCCGGAACCTTGAGAGCT
Organism: Avena eriantha; assembly: GCA_910589775.1. NCBI lineage: Eukaryota > Viridiplantae > Streptophyta > Magnoliopsida > Poales > Poaceae > Avena > Avena eriantha. The sequence continues at coordinate 443,555,933 of OU342744.1, forward strand.
TCACCAATGTCTTCGATGGATTGGTGGAAATCATGAAGCAAATCACCGACTTGGGTAAGCCGGTGGGTGCGAGGCTCGGCAGAGGTGGAGTCCGTCAAGTTCAGAGGACCTATGCACATAGCACAAAAATGATTAAGAAAATCCGACATTGAAAGAGTCGAAGAAAATAGACAAGTTAGACAGATGGAACATACCGAAGATGATGTCGTCAACTTTGGTCTTCTCTTCTCGAAGACTCCAGAGTTCAGCCCGGAGCGCCTCGGAAAGATCCTTCTCTCTGCAAAGCTCATTGTTGAGATCCGAGATTCTCTGATCTTGAAGCGCAATCTTGCGATCACGTTCATCAGTGGCCATGGAGGTGGATTCGAGAATTTGAGCGATGTTCTTCTCATGATCTACCTTGAGCTTATCCAGCTCTTGGCAAAGTTCTTTATTCTCCACCACCGGGGTTTTGAGGTTCTCGGCCTCTTCAATCATAGCACATGACTGTTTTACCAGTCCTGTAAGAAAAAGGAACAATAGTTTAGCAAAAAATATTCGACTATGAAAACGCAGGACAAGGCTTGAGTCTTAGAATGTTTACCTTCGTCCTCATCCTTGGAAACCTTTAGCTCAGCATTTTCAAGTCGGAGAGCCTTAATCTCTCTCTGCTTGTTGCAGATATTTTTCAACAAATCCTGGTTATATGAATTAACTTTTTGTAAGTCAGAATACCCAAGGTCAGAAGTCTACTAAAGACTCGGGAAAATATTGTTACTAATATCAGCACGAGCCTTGGGGGCTACACTAGTTCATTCTTTGGCATCCTAAGGAAGCATAAACCTGGATTGTATATCCTACTTCATGCTTGGGAGCTAGAGGATATGGTATAAAGTACAATAAAGAAAAACGTTAGTTAAAATTCCGACTTACATGATGTTCATGTGTGAGCTTGCTTAGGCACATGTTCACCTTGGTGGTAACCTTCTCGGCGAGGGTGAGTGGAATAATCGGAGGTGGTGGAAGCACACCAGCTCTAAGTCCCTCGTCGCGAAGGCGGACTTGTTCAAGAAGGTCAGAGTACTTGACGTCCTCCACATCTTGTGCTACTTCATCGGCAGAGAGATTTCGGCTCTCCAGGCATTGTCAGGCCAGCCGCTGGATCTCCTCCGCAGATTTCCCGGACAAGCCAAGTTTGGCAAGCCCCGGATTGTTAAGGAGGTTTTCGGCGAAGGTCTCTGCCGAGGGATCATTACCCAAAGAGGGTTCACCCTTATCTAAACCTGACTCACTCATGGTGATGTCAGTATACAATTCAAGGATCACTGGCTCCGTTGAAGGAGCCAGATCTTCTACGACAACTGGTGATGGAGTAATCATCGGTGTTGCAGAAGGTTGAGGGGAAGGAGTTGGAGGACCACGGCAGGAGAAGCTATGGTTAGTTTCATCTAACGCAGGGGCTTCGAGATATTCCCCTTCCCCTTGCCCTTCATAAGCTGCTTAGCTCTGAGAATGTAATAAGAATGGAAAACATTACATCTTAGAAGAAAAATCGAGTAAGGTACAAAGGCGAAAGTTGTGTTGAAAGTTACCTCTTCACGACTGGCACCTCCTTTGTGCCGACAGCCACTATCGGAGCTTTGCGCTTCCTGGGCATAATGTCCGGCAGTGGGACCATTTCCGCCTCCTGAGAGAACTCTAGAGGATATCCCCCGAGTGGAGCGAATTCCGACTCGGGGAGGTCGGCAAGATGAAAAGAAGAAAATATCTCAGTATTGTGAAATAACTTAAAGGGTGAAACACATAAAAGGGTTTATTATTGAAGCTTACCAGAACTATAGGGTCTTCCGCTGTGTGCATATCTAGAGGCAAGTCCGGAATCTTTCTCTCAATCCGCTCCTTGATCAGCCATTTGATCTGGCTTATGTAATCACGTGGCTTTAAATCCTTAGGACTAATGCGGAGGGAATCATTCTTCGATGCCGTGATGGGGTGCATTAGACGGTCACCGTGGTATTGGAGAGGCTGGATCTGGCGGGCAACCCAGCACTGGACTAGGTCGGATCCTTTCAAGCCCTTGTGTTGTATCAGGTATTCGATCCGCCTCTTAGCAAGGATCAGATTGTCACTAAGAGCCGGAGGAGCTTCCTCCCAAGACGGTTGGGCCATGGCAGCTCCGTCGATGAAAGCCGGCAAAGCAGTAGCTTTGCCGGGAGCAGGAACATCCTTGTGGTAAAAGAAAGTGGCCGGCCATTGTTTGACCGACTCACTGGCAGAAATACGAGGATAACTATGCTCGCGTCTAACATAAAGGCTAATAGTGTCGATAATGTAAGGATTACCGGCTGTGATAGAGTTTCTCCGGACATGGAAGTAGTACCGGAATAAAATGAGACTCGGCCTAATGCCGAGATACCCCTCGCACAAAGCTGCGTAAGAACTCATCTCAAAGATGGAGTTCGGGGGAAGATGGTGGAGCTGAACACCGTAATGCTCAATCACCTCGGAAAAGAATTCCGAGGGAGGGAAGGACAAACCTCTGTCGAGGTGGGTGCCGAAGTGGACCCGCTCGCCGGCATGCGGATGGGGGATGGTTTCTCCGAAACCACTCTGCCAGTCGCCGGCGCGGAGGAGACCTTCATTCTCCATGCCTTGGATCTTCTCGTCGTTGAGGAGGCATGGGATCCAAACCCCTCGGTTACTCTCCTTCTATGCCGCAGCCGTCGCCGCCACCGCTGCCGCTTTCGCTGCCAAGCCAGATGAGGAAGAGGAAGCCATTTCTCCGGTGCACCGGTGACCTTGGATGAGCGGCGCTAGGAATCTGGGAGGCGGGAGAGTTCTGTGCGCTAGGGAGATGTGGAGAAGAAGGAACCGCAAAGGGAATAGGTGAAGAGGAGAGAAGGAAAATCCTCACCCCTTATATCCACCTAACCGCGCCAAGAATCGTGCAAATGGCACTGTGTAACCACCACGCTGTAACACCCTCGAATCGGCCCTATGCAAGTTTTAGCGCTTCCCGCCAAACCCGCATAGAAACGATTCAAGGATGCCCACCAGGCACTTTCGTGTGGGTGGAAAATGAAGTAATATCATTACACAATAGTTCATGATGGAACCCACAACACATATATATACCACAACGACTCATTGAGTCAAGAATACAGATATACAATAGAAAGATCAAAATCACCTTGAAAATGATACCACATCCGAGTACTGGTAAGATGCAAATGGGGCTAAGAGCCCTGAAGAGTAATTAATGGCGTCCATAACCCTGCCTAGGCCAAGCCGGAAAGGTAACCATGCTAACGACGTCGATCTCAAACCTGGTAAAACAAAAATGGGTGCCGACAATGGGCAAAGGAAAAAGAGGAGCATCAGTACTGAGGCCAGTACACGGCGAGGCTAGAATTCGGCGGCTCTATCCTACATAGGTATGGTGGACTGAAGTGGTAGCGAAGCATGCACGAAACAACCTATAGAGACTCGAAACAACTATCGGCTATTAGAGAGGGATAAGAATGTCCTATTCAGGACCAACCTGATACTAACACCAATCATGCCCATCCTGGTATTTCCCCCTCGAGACCAAACGAGGAAGTCAAACCGAGGAACTCACATAGTTGGCAGTTTTATTCATTCCATTATAGTTGAAGCACTAACTAGTCAGATATAGACAGCATGAGTCATCCTGATAGCATAAGTAGTGGGAAGTTTTAGTTAACTATTCAGTTGTAGTTGCAGTGCTTACTAGTCAGATACAATTAGCATGTGACATCCCAAACCCAGCAGTTGTTGGCATTTTTATTTCATTCCATTGGAGTTGTGATACTTACTAGGCAGGTATAACATGACACGATACAACCCAGCTCCATCAGTTGCTGGCACTTTTATTATCCATTCCATTATAGTGAAGTTGATTACTAGTCACATATTAAGTCAAATTTATAGCACTACTTTAGTTATGCTTGTCTATGATCGAGATACTGTGCTCCAAATCGTCCATAACCGCGGACATGGCTTTCAGAAAGATTTAACCTACAGGGGTGCACAAATAGCAAAACACACACGATCAACCTCGGAAAAACCAAATCAAAACCCAACAAGGCTTTCATGACAAAGCAATCACAAGATTCATAAAATATTTCAGGGGGCCACCCCACTAAGCTACCCGCAACGAAGTTGGCCGGCTTCGAGACAGACCCAGGGTTTGTGTAGACAGCGGTAAACGACTGGGAACCGGAAAGTGTGACTGGGCTTGTCGATACAGCGAAAACGTGTCACGATCCAAAACAGTACAGGTGCTCCACGCACAATCTTAAATTAATAAGTAAAGCATGGCATAAGTACAGGATAGTAATAAAGTCCCAAACTAGTTTGTGTCCCCAAGAAATAAGAAATGAATCAAGCTCTGGCTAAGGGGGATCCATAGGGTCTCCCGGATGTGGATAGTGCAAATAGTCAACAAACAGGTATCAAGTACTCAGGGCCTACGGGACACAAGTGAGCGTGGAAGAACTAAATAACATCTATTGCCCACCGATGCCTCTGCATTAGTTATATCTATTCCCAGCATTTTAATATCAAGTTGTAATTAAAGTCATGATCATCTCCACCATTCATCATGTGCCAACTTGCCGTCAACGGTGGAACGACAATGACGTGATGCCACACAGAAGCAAGCAACTACGACTCGCAAGGCCGACTATCTATCAAACAACATGCAATAGGATGTGTCCATAGAAATATAGAGGCTGCAGGGAGTATAAATGTTGCATGGAAACTAAAGCATCGCAACACAGATAGCAATAGATCAACAGGAGGAAATAAAGAATATAAAAGCAAAATAGGTAGAAACGGGGAGAATGCTCGCCTGGGAAACATAGCCGAAGATACATTATCCGAAGAACTTGTCGATACTCGCATCAACTTAACGGCCTAATCCGCGAAGAACCAAAGCACTAAAAGAAGCACCGAATACACTATTTAATACTACGGCAGAAGAACAATCATGATGCGTGTATGATGCATGACATGGCAAAGGTGCGATGCAATTAGGCAATATTAAGAGAAATCAGGATTCCGATAATTAATTAGATGGTTCGTGTTATTTTTTTTAACAACCATATTAAATGTTGATTAGCATGGCAAGTATGGTATAGATTAACTAATAAAATTCAAACAGAATATTGTCAGCATACTCAATATATCTCGCATATTCCAAATTCATTTGTTAGGTGAAATTAATCTAACTAGCAAGATAAACATGGCAAGAATGCATATGGATGGCATATTAATGTCCGGTGTATTTTTTCGGATAAGAGAAATAGACATGGTTTGTATCATTGATATTAATAAAATAGAAGATGTGATGTAAAGTGATTTGCAAACAAAAATAAAAGAATGAAATAGACAAGAAGGATCTAGGCTGAGGTCCTGTACGCGAGACAGAAGGAAAAATAAAAAAAGGGATGTTGCGCCAGGGGATATGAATAAAAAGATCAAAACAGATAGTGGGGATTTAGTCCACTAGGCTGGAGTTTGATACCCGGATCGATTGGATAAAAGCTCTTGGAGAAAAATTTAATGGTCTACAGGATTTAAATTGTACAAAGGAAGAAGCGCGACATGGTAATAAAAACTGAAACATGGGTCTTGGGGATTTGTAATGTAGCACGAACGTGTCTGACGGAACTAACTCTGATCGCGTGAAACCTGCTAGCTCGACGGATATTCACAAGAAGATTGCGAGCATTCTGCTGCTCCAATTTGCGAGAGGTTTGAAGCTATGTGAAGCTGGATCGAAGGAGAAGGGTCAGGCGCAAAGAAACTTGACGGAGGCCAACTGTGAAAACGGCTAGCTCATCGGGAACATGGTCAGACACGAACACGGAGTGGCTGAATTTTCTGACAGAGATTTACTGCGAGATCGTCTTGATTTTCGAGGATGACTTCAAGAGATAGGAGGCCTCGTTTTGAATGAAGTTTGATGCTCGTGGGAGCCAAAGATACAAAGATAATCGATGGCTGAAGCTCTACATCTGATCTCAACGGTGGGGATGGAAACTTAGCGGGAATAGAGAGGAAAACACAAGTGTGCGCACGAACTGACGAACTGCATTACGGCGTCAGTGTTACAGCGAGACTGCTCCAACTTATGAGGAGGGTTCCGAATGGCTCGGGGCATGAAAATCAGATTGGTTTGCAGCGTAGGGAAGAGGGGGCATAGGAGTACAACTTTGGTCAAGGAAATTTTTCCAAAGGACGTTGGTAGCGTTCTTGCTGCGAACAGGGAGTTTTAAGACTGTTGTCAAGGCGGACAAACGAGACTGATTTAAACATCAGTTTTCGACAAAAGATTTCGAGGGCTGTGGTTGATGGTTTGAGATGGGGTTTTCGCCGACATGTTGCCTGAAGTACCAGGAATAACTCACGTGTTGGTGATTGCGTCGGAGGAGGTCCAGATCGATGGGGAAAACAATGGGAACAGGGCACACTAGTGGTCTAGTGCGTATGTGAACTGCAACAGGTGTGCGGCTGCGTGTACGAGGATGGAGGCGAGCCAGAGAGGGATGAGGCGAGGCGAAGGCTCACCGAGGTTGTTGGCCAGGCCTGGAGACGACATCGGCGACAGCGAGACGGAGGTGGTCGAGGCATCGGTGCGATGGCGTTCGCGGTGGCTGCACCAAGCGGGGCGTCTCCTCCTCGTGTCTAGGTGGCCAAGCAGGTTCAGCAACGCAAAGGGAAGCTCCCGGACATGGCGGCGTGGTGGTGTAGCTTTGCTTGAGGAGAAAGAAGAAAAGAGTAAGGGTTCAATATGGGTGGGTTGTTGGCTGCTGTTGAGCTACTTCTTATGGCCGATAAGAGGACAACGCGAGGAAGAGAGAGAAAGGTAGCTAGAGGGGAAGGTATCACAAGTGCAGCGTGTTTATGGGCACGGGCACATGTGCGTGCCTGCAGGGCTGGGTTTGTGGTTTGATCAGAAATAATGTCTCTGCCTTGGTGTTAGCTTCGGTGGGGAGGCCAGGCTCGGGTGGCCACATGCACACAGGTAGATAGGATATACTAGATAGGATGTATGCTTAGATGAGTGTAGATTTGGATAGATATGTGGAGTATGAACAAGACTTACAACAAGATTTGGTGGAATGGATCCACACATGAACACATGGGTAAGAATCAAATCCAAACCAAAAGAAAGGATCTCATATGAACTATATGTGGTGTAATTAGAGCAATAGTATACGATCAAGATATGATGGCATATTAGTGGATAGAATAGAATTCAAAAGATGTGCCCCCAATTCAATTTGGGCATTTGACAAGGTGTAAGTAGCAAGACTCAATAAATAAATTTAGACATTATGGTTCCAACACAAATGGGACCAACTGGAGATAGAATAGAGAGTGGCAAAATAAAAGAGAAAAATGGCAATATCAAATACAAATGTCAAAAACTAATTACAATTGAGATAATTTAAATGCAATAGTTTAATTATATGTCCCATGCAAGGCGGACTAATGAACATGATGAAGATGCATGATGATGCAAGAAAAGGAAAAAAACAAGCAAATTCTAATTGGGGAAATCCTGGGGTGCTATAATTCGACACCACTAACAATAGATCTCGCCCTCGAGATCCGCCTCATAGTATGGGGAAGAAGGCCGATGATCTGAATCTTCTTTCTTCGTGTAGAACCTCGCGACACCACTAACAAGATTCTTGCTCCACCTTGAAATCGGCTTCACCACCAAAAAGGGGGGTCTCTCACGTTCGTTGAGAAAACTCTCTAGAGAAACAAAGACGAAGGTAAAGGTCTCAAAAGGTAAGGCCCCCTCTAAATTTCACGGAAGGAGTAAAATTGCATTATCCCCCGATTCAATGTACAAAAACGAATGATAAGAGTAGTGGTATGGTCGCGACTCCATCCCACACTCAAAGCATTATTCTGTATATGAATAGAGAATCGTGCAACCAACTCTCAGAATTCAGACTGGACATTTGACAAGTAATATTTGGAGACAAAGGAGTGATGCAAGCTTTTCATCAGATCTGGCGTAGATGATATGAAACACCGGAGGATACAAAGAAAAATTTCAGTGACTTCTGGGTCACTTGAAAGGTACCAGAGGATAATTCCACAGATAGCATGAAGACCGAATGTAGCAACACCATTATAAGAAGGAATCGAAACCCTGAAGGTACGACGGAAACCCAACCACAAGAATTTCTGGACTTGAAGAAAGGTAAGAGAACAGATTCAAAACTCTCAAGGTAAGAGGATAATAGCATAGGGGTAAGGAGTAAAAATATACCTAATCAGATCTATCCAACCGATTTTGCAAAATAGTTTTGACACTCTACTTCGTCCGTTAGCTAGGTTATCCTACAGGCTGGACCAGTGGGGTATCGCAACTGATGAGCTCTGATACCACTTTGTAACACCCTCGAATCGGCCCTATGCAAGTTTTAGCGCTTCCCACCAAACACGCATAGAAACGATTCAAGGACACCCACCAGGCACTTTCGTGCGGGTGGAAAACGAAGTAATATCATTACACAATAGTTCATGATGGAACCCACAACACATATATATATATATATATACCACAACGACTCATTGAGTCAAGAATACAGATATACAATACAAAGATCCAAATCACCTTGAAAATGATACCACATCCGAGTACGGATAAGATGCAAATGGGGCTAAGAGCCTTGAAGAGTAATTAATGGCGTCCATAACTCTGCCCAGGCCAAGCCTGAAGGGTAACCCTTCTAACGACGTTGATCTCAAACTTGCTAAAACAAAAAGGGGTGCCGACAAAGGGCAAAGGAAAAAGAGGAGCGTCAGTACCGAGGCCAGTACACGGCGAGGCTAGAATTCAGCGGCTCTCGCCTACATAGGTATGGTTGACTGAAGCGGCAGCGAAGCATGCACAAAACAACCTATAGAGACTCGAAACCACTATCGGCTATTAGAGAGAGATAAGAAAGACCTATTCGGGACCAACCTGATACTAACACCAATCATACCCATCCTAGTATTTCCCCCTCGAGACCAAACAAGGAAGTCAAACCGAGGAACTCACACAATTGGCAGTTTTATTCATTCCATTATAGTTGAAGCACTTACTAGTCGGATAGACAGCATGAGTCATCCTGATAGCATAAGTAGTGGACAGTTTTAGTTAACCATTCAGTTGTAGTTGCAGTGCTTACTAGTCAGATACAATTAGCATGTGACATCCCAAACCCAGCAGTTGTTGGCATTTTTATTTCATTCCATTGGAGTTGTGATACTTACTAGGAAGGTATAACATGACACGATACAACCCACTTCCATCAGTTCCTGGCACTTTTATTATCAATTCCGTTATAGTGAAGTTGATTACTAGTCACATATTAAGTCAAATTTATAGCACTACTTTAGTTATGCTTGTCTATGATCGAGATGTTGTGCTCCAAGTCGTCCATAACCGCGGACATGGCTTTCACACAGATTTACCCTGCAGGGGTGCACAAATAGCAACACACGCACGACCAACCTCGGAAAAACGAAGTCAAAACCCAACGAGGCTTTCACGACAAAGCAATCATAAGATTCATAAAAGATTTCAGGGGGCCACCCGACTAAGCTACCCGCAATGAAGTTGGCCGGCTCCGAGACGGACCCAGGGTTTGTGTAGACGGCGGTAAACGACTGGGAACCCGAAAGTGTGATTGGGCTTGTCGATACAGCAAAAACGTGTCACGATCCAAAACAGTACATGTGCTCCACGCATAATCTTAAATAAAAGCAGTAAAGCATGGCATAAGTACAGGATAGTAATAAAGCCCCAAACTAGTTTGTGGCCCCAAGAAATAAGAAATGAATCAAGCTCTAGCTAAGGGGGATCCATAGGGTCTCCCAGATGTCGATAGTGCGAATAGTCAAGAAACAGGTATCAAGTACTCGGGGACTACGGGACACAAGTGAGCGTGGAAGAACCAAATAACATCTACTGCCCACCGATGCCTCTGCATTAGTTATATCTATTCCCAGCATTTTAATATCAAGTTGTAATTAAAGTCATGATCATCTCTACCATTAAGCATCTCCACCATTTATCATGTGTCAACTTGCCGTCAACGGTGGAACGACAACGACACGAAGCCACACAGAAGCAAGCAACTACGACTCGCAAGGCCGACTTCATATCAAACAACAGGCAATAGGATGTGTCCATGGCAATATAGAGGCTGTAGGGAGTATAAATGATGCACGGAAACTAAAGCATCAAAACACAGATATCAATAGATCAACAGGAGGAAATAAAGACTATAAAAGCAAAATAGGTAGAAAGGGGGAGAATGCTCGCTTGGGAAACATAGCCGAAGATACATTATCCGAAGAACTTGTCGATACTCGCATCAACTCAACGGCCTAATCTGCGAAGAACCAAAGCACTAAAAGAAGCACCGAATACACTATTTAATACTACGGCAAAAGAGCAAGCATGATGCGTGTATGATGCATGACATGGCAAAGGTGCGATGCAATTAGGCAATATTAAGCGAAATCGGGATTCCGTTAATTAATTAGATGGTTCGTGTTATTTTTTTTAACAACCATATTAAATGTTGATTAGCATGGCAAGTATGGTATAGATTAACTAATAAAATTCAAACAGAATATTGTTAGCATATTCAATATATCTCACATATTCCAAATTCATTTGTTAGGTGAAATTAATCTAACCAGCAAGATAAACATGGCAAGAATGCATATGGATGGTATATTAATGTCTGGTGTATTTTTTCGGATAAGAGAAATAGACATGGTTTGTATCGTTGGTATTAATAAAAATGGAAGAAGTGATGTAAACTGATTTGCAAACAAAAATAAAAGAATGAAATAGACAAGAAGGATCTGGGCTGAGGTCCTGTACGCAAGACAGAAGGAAAAATCAAAAAAGGGATGTTGCGCCTAGGGATATGAACAAAAAGATCAAAACAGATAGTGGGGATTTAGTCCACTAGGCTGGAGTTTGATACCCGGATCGATTGGATAAAATCTCTTGGAGGAAAATTCAATGGTCTACAGGATTTAAATTGTACAAAGGATGAAGCGCGGCATGGTAATAAAAACTGAAACATGGTCTTGGGGATTTGTAATGTAGCACGAACGTATCTGACGGAACTGACTCTGATCACGTGAAACCTGCTAGCTCGACGGATATTTACAAGAAGACTGCGAGCATTCTGCTGCTCCAATTTGTGAGAGGTTTGAAGCTATCTGAAGCTGGATCAAAGGAGAAGGGTCATGCGCAAAGAAACTTGACGGAGGCCAACTGTCAACATGGCTAGCTCATCGGTAACATGGTCAGACACGAACATGGAGTGGCTGAATTTCCTGACAGAGATTTACTACGAGATCGTCTTGATTTTCGAGGATGATTTCAAGAGATAGGAGGCACCGTTTTGAATGAAGTTTGATGCTCGTGGGAGCCGAAGATACCATGATAATCGATGGCTGAAGCTCTACATCTGATCTCAACGGTGGGGATGGAAACTTAGCGGGAATAGAGAGGAAAATACAAGTGTACGCACGAACTGACGAACTGCATTACAGCGTGAGTGTTACAGCGAGACTGCTCCAACTTATGAGGAGGGTTCCGAATGGCTCGGGGCATGAAAACGAGATTGGTTTGCAGCGTAGAGAAGAGGGGGCATAGGAGTACAACTTTGGTCAAGGAAGTTTTGCCAGAGGACGTCGGTAGCGTTCTTGTTGCGAACAGGGAGTTTTAAGACTGTTGTCAAGGCGGACAAACGAGACAGATTTAAACATCGGTTTTTGACAGAAGATTTCGAGGGCTGTGGTCAATGGTTTGAGATGGGATTTTTGCCGACATGTTGCCTGAAGTACCGGGAATAACTCACGTGTTGGTGATTGCGCCGGAGGAGGTCCAGATCGACGGGAAAAACAACTGCAACAGGCGTGCGGCTGCGTGTACGAAGATGGAGGCGAGCCAGAGAGGGATGAGGCGAGGCGAAGGCTCACCGAGGTTGTTGGCCGGGCCTGGAGACGATGTCGGCGACAGCGAGACGGAGGTGGTCGAGGCATCGGGCGACGGCGTTCGCGGTGGCTGCACCGAGCGGGGTGTCTCCTCCTCGTGTCTAGGTGGCCGAGCGGGTTCAGTAACGCAAAGGGAAGCTCCCGGACATGGCGGCACGGCGGTGTAGATTTGCTTGATGAGAAAGAAGAAAAGAGGAAGGGTTCAATCTGGGTGGGTTGTTGGCTGCTGTTGCGCTACTTCTTATGGCCGGTAAGACGACAGCGCGAGGAAGAGAGAGAAAGGTAGCTAGAGGGGAAGGTATCACGAGTGCAACGTGTGTATGGGAACGGGCACATGTGCGTGCATGTAGGGCTGGGTTTGTGGTTTTATCAGAAATAATGTCTCTGCCTTAGTGTTAGCTTCGGTGGGGAGGCCAGGCTCGGGTGGCCACATGCACACAGGTAGATAGGATATACTAGATAGGATATATGCTTAGATGAGTGTTGATTTGGATATATAGGTGGAGTATGAACAAGACTTACAGCAAGATTTGGTGGAATGGATCCACACATGAACACATGGGTAAGAATCAAATCCAAACCAAAAGAAAGGATCTCATATAAACTATATCTGGTGTAATTAGAGCAATAGTATATGATCAAGATATGATGGCATGTTAGTGGATAGAATAGAATTCAAAAGAAATGCCCCCAATTCAATTTGGGCATTTGACAAGGTGTAAATAGCAAGACTCAATAAATAAATTTAGACATTATGGTTCCAACACAAATGGCACCAACTGGAGATAGAATAGAGAGTGGCAAAATAAAAGAGAACAAATGACAATATCAAATACAAATCTCAAAAACTAATTACAATTGAGATAATTTAAATGCAACAGCTTAATTATAAGTCCCATGCAAGGTGGCCTGATGAACATGATGATGATGCATGATGATGCAAGAAAAGGAAAAAAAACAAGCAAATTCTAATTGGGGAAATCCTGGGGTGCTACACACGCGTCGTGGAAGGAACTGGGAAGGACCCACGCGATGATTATGTCGCCTCAATCTCCACGTATGCATTGAAACATCGCCTCGGTTCCACGAACGACGGACCCACCAACGGTTGTGCTGACAGGATTTTGTCAGATTACGTGACTTGACCATGACCAGTGTCAGATGACGTCAGATACCAAGTTCCGGCTTAGTTTGAAAATCAAGCTGGAAAATCCGAGTAATATGTTGATAGGTCTGACTTATTTTTAAGACCCGGATCGTATTCTTTGTTGTGAAGTTTCAGGAACCCTTCAAGATTCTGCAAGCCGAAGATCAAGCTAGACGATGATGAATCCGACTTTGGATCTTGGAGACTTCCGGGGCTGCTGTTAGGGATATACTTTCCGGGTATCCTCACAGTTCCTCACTGACTAGGGTGGCCCACTTCAGGTTAGAGATTTGCTTCACGGGCGGCCCTGTCAGGGAGAAAAGACGGGGTCCAGTCCGGCTACGGGAAGACCCAGAAGACTTACCGACATAGGCCCATAGTGTTACTTGTAGTTCAAGATGTACTCTGTAACCGACTCTTAATCGTAGCCGGATAGGTCTCTCCTATAAACCCTAGGCTGGATATCTATATAAATCGTCCTAGGGAGAGCCTTTAGGGCACCCTCAATAGTCTACAATCTCAACTCACACAGGCAAACCCTTGTAACCCATATTCCAGCATTGCCGTATTACTGGATTGCTAGCAGGAGTAGCATCCGCCCAAAGCCGGCGGATTTGAACCTGGGTAAACTTGTGTGCTCAACGTCCCGGAACACCGTACATCTCAGCCCCCTCTCTTATGCACGCCACGAGGACCCCCTCATGGCGTACTTGTCATCAATCCGACGACAAGATCCACCCGTTTCATTGGATGTGTGTTCTTCTCATGAACCACACATGGATCCACCAGTATCATTGCATGTCTGTTCTTTTCATGAACCACAACTAGAGTCATTGCATGTCAGTTCTTTCCACAAACCACATATGGATCCACCATTGTCATTGCATGTCTATTCTTTTCATGAACCACACCTAGTGTCATTGCATGTCTGTTCCTCTAAACAAACTACAGTGGATCCACCTAGTGTGATTGCATGTCTGTTCTTTTCACAAACCACACATGGATCCACTAGTGTCATTGCATGTGTGTTCTTTTCATGAACCACAGCTAGAGTAATTGCATGTGTGTTCTTATAAACAAACCACATAAGGATCTACCAGTGTCATTGGATGTGTGTTCTTCTCATGAACCACACCAGTGTCATTGCATGTGTGTTCTTCTCATGAACCACACATGGATCCACCAGTGTCATTGCATGTGTGTTCTTTTCATGAACCACAAATAGAGTCATTGTATGTGTGTTCTTCTAAACAAACCACATAAGGATCCACCAGTGTCATTGCATGTGTGTTCTTTTCATGAACCACAGCTAGAGTCATTGCATGTGTGTTCTTCGAAATAAACCACATAAGGATACACCAGTGTCATTGCATGTCTGTTCTTTTCTGAACCACACCCAGTGTCATTGCATGTCTGTTCCTCTAAACAAACCACACATGGATCCACCTAGTGTGATTGCATGTCTGTTCTTTTCACAAACCACACATGGATCCACCAGTGTCATTGCATGTGTGTTGTTTTCATGAACAAAAGCTAGAGTCACTGCATGTGTGTTCTTCTAAACAAACCACACATGGATCCACCTAGTGTGATTGCATGTCTGTTCTTTTCACAAACCACACATGGATCCACTAGTGTCATTGCATGAGTGTTCTTTTCATAAACCACACCTAGAGTCATTGCATGCCTGCTCTTGCCACAAATCACACATGGAACAACCTAGTGTGATTGCATGTCTGTTCTTTTCAAAAACCACACATGGATCCACCAGTGTCATTGCATGTGCGTTCTTCTCATGAACCACAACCAGTGTCATTGCATGTCTGTTCTTGTCACAAACCACATAAAGATCCACCAGTGTCATTGGATGTGTGTTCTTCTCATGAACCACACCCAGTGTCATTGCATTTCTGTTCCTCTAAACAAACCACACATGGATCCACCTACTGTGATTGTGTGTCTGTTGTTTTCACAAACCACACATGGATCCACTAGTGTCATTTCATGTGTGTTCTTTTGATGAACCACAACTAGAGTCATTGCATGTGTGTTCTTCTAAACAAACCACATAAGGATCTACCAATGTCATTGCTTGTGTGTTCTTCTCATGAACCACATCCAGTGTCATTGTATGTGTGTTCTTCTCATGAACCACACATGGATGCACCAGTGTCATTGCATGTGTGTTCTTTTCAAGAACCACAGCTAGAGTCATTGCATGTGTGTTCTTCTAAACAAACCACATAAGGATCCACTAGTGTCATTGCATGTGTGTTCTTTTTATGAACCACAGCTAGAGTCATTGCATGTGTGTTCTTCTAAACAAACCACATAAGGATCGACCAGTGTCATTGGATGTCTGTTCTTTTCATGAACCACACCCAGTGTTATTGCATGTGTGTTCCTCACACATGGATCCACCTAGTGTGATTGCATGTCTGTTCTTTTCACAAACCACACATGGATCCACCAGTGTCATTGCATGTGTGTTCTTTTCATAAACCACAGCTAGAGGCATTGCATGTCAGTTCTTTCCACAAACCACATATGGATCCACCATTGTCATTGCATGTCTATTCTTTTCATGAACCACACCTAGTGTCATTGCATGTCTGTTCCTCTAAACAAACTACACGTGGATCCACCTAGTGTGATTGCATGTCTGTTCTTTTCACAAACCACACATGGATCCACTAGTGTCATTGCATGTGTGTTCTTTTCATGAACCACAGCTAGAGTCATTGCATGTGTGTTCTTATAAACAAACCACATAAGGATCTACCAGTGTCATTGGATGTGTGTTCTTCTAAACAAACCACATAAGGATCCACTAGTGTCATTGCATGTGTGTTCTTTTTATGAACCACAGCTAGAGTCATTGCATGTGTGTTCTTCTAAACAAACCACATAAGGATCGACCAGTGTCATTGGATGTCTGTTCTTTTCATGAACCACACCTAGTGTTATTGCATGTGTGTTCCTCACACATGGATCCACCTAGTGTGATTGCATGTCTGTTCTTTTCACAAACCACACATGGATGCACCAGTGTCATTGCATGTGTGTTCTTTTCATGAACCACAGCTAGAGCCATTGCATGTCTGTTCTTTCCACAAACCACACATGGATCCACCTAGTGTCATTCCATGTCTGTTCTTTTCACAAACCACACATGGATCCACTAGTGTCATTGCATGTATGTTCTTCTCATGAACCACAACTAGTGTCATTGCATGTCTGTTCTTCTCACAAACGACATAAGGATCCACCAGTGTCATTGGATGTGTGTTCTTCTAATGAACCACACATGGATCCACTAGTGTCATTGCATGTCTGTTCTTTTGATGAACCACAGCTAGATTCATTGCATGTCCGTTCTTTCCACAAAGCACATATGGATCCACCATTGTCATTGCATGTCTGTTCTTTTCATGAACCACACCCAGTGTCATTGCATGTCTGTTCCTCTAAACAAACCACACATGGATCCACCTAGAGTCATTACATGTCTGTTCTTTCCACAAACCACATATGGATCGACCATTGTCATTCCATGTGTGTTCTTTTCATGAACCACAGCTAGAGTCATCGCATGTCAATTCTTCTCAAAAACCACACAAGGATCCACCAGTGTCATTGCATGTATGTTCTTCTCATGAACCACACCCAGTGTTATTGCATGTCTGCTCTTTTCACAAACCACATATGGATCCACCAATGTCATTGCATGTGTGTTCTTTTCATGAACCACATCTAGAGTCATTGCATGTATGTTCTTCTAAACAAACCACATATGGATACACCAGTGTCATTGGATGTCTGTTCTTTTCATGAACCACACACAGTGTCATTGCATGTCTGTTCCTCTAAACAAACCACACATGGATCCACCTAGTGTGATTCCATGTCTGTTCTTTTCACAAACCACTCATGGATCCACCAGTGTCATTGCATGTGTGTTTTTTCATGAACAACAACTAGAGTCATTGCATGTCTGTTCTTTCCACAAACCACACACGGATCCACCTAGTGTGATTGCATGTCTGTTCTTTTCACGAACCACATATCGATCCACTAGTGTCATTGCATGTGTGTTGTTCTCATGAACCACGGAAAGTGTCATTGCATGTCTGTTCTTCTCTCAAACCTCATAAGGACCCACCAGTGTCATTGGATGTGTGATCTTCTCATTAACCACACATGGATCCACCAGTGTCATTGCATGTCTATTCTTTTCATGAACGATAGCTAGAGTCATTGCATGTCTATTCTTTCCACAAACCACATATGGATCCACCATTGTCATTGCATGTCTGTTCTTTTCATGAACAACACCCAGTGTCATTGCATGTATGTTCCTCTAAACAAACCACACATGGATCCACCTAGTGTGATTGCATATCTGTTCTTTTCACAAAGCACACATGGATCCACTAGTGTCATTGCATGTGTGTTCTTTTCATGAACCACAACTAGAGTCATTGCATGTGTGTTCTGCTAAACAAACCACATAAGGATCTACCAGTGCCATTGGATGTGTCTTCTTCTCATGAACCACACCCAGTGTCATTGCATGTCTATTTCTCTAGCAAACCACACATGGATCCACCTAGTGTGATTGCATGTCTGTTCTTTTCACAAACCACACATGGATCAACCAGTGTCATTGCATGTGTGTTCTTTTCATGAACCATAGCTAGCGGCATTGCATGTGTGTTCTTCTAAACAAAACACATAAGGATCTACTAGTGTCATTGGATGTGTGTTCTTCTCATGAACCACACCCAGTGTCATTGCATGTGTGTTCTTCTCAGGAACCACACATGTATCCACCAGTGTCATTGCATGTGTGTTCTTTTCATGAACCACATTTAGAGTCATTGCATGAGTGTTCTTCTAAACAAACCACATAAGGATCCACCAGTGTCATTGCATGTGTGTTCTTTTCATGAACCACAGCTAGAGTCATTACATGTGTGTTCTTCTAAACAAACCACATAAGAATCCACCAGTGTCATTGCATGTCTGTTCTTTTCATGAACCACACCCAGTGTGATTGCATGTCTGTTCCTCTAAAAAAACCACACATGGATCCACCTAGTGTGATTGCATGTATGTTCTTTTCACAAACCACACATGGATCCACAGTGTTGTTGCATGTGTTTTTTTCATAAACCACAGCTAGCATCATTGCATGTGTGTTCTTCTAAACAAACCACACATGGATCCACCTAGTGTGATTGCATGTCTGTTCTTTTCACAAACCACACATGGATCCACTACTGTCATTGCATGTGTGTTCTTTTCATGAACCACATTTAGAGTCATTGCATGAGTGTTCTTCTAAACAAACCACATAAGGATCCACCAGTGTCATTGCATGTGTGTTCTTTTCATGAACCACAGCTAGAGTCATTACATGTGTGTTCTTCTAAACAAACCACATAAGAATCCACCAGTGTCATTGGATGTCTGTTCTTTTCATGAACCACACCCAGTGTGATTGCATGTCTGTTCCTCTAAAAAAACCACACATGGATCCACCTAGTGTGATTGCATGTATGTTCTTTTCACAAACCACACATGGATCCACAGTGTTGTTGCATGTGTGTTTTTCATAAACCACAGCTAGCATCATTGCATGTGTGTTCTTCTAAACAAACCACACATGGATCCACCTAGTGTGATTGCATGTCTGTTCTTTTCACAAACCACACATGGATCCACTACTGTCATTGCATGTGTGTTCTTTTCATGAACCACAACTTGAGTCATTGCATGTATGTTCTTGCCACAAACCACACATGGATCCACCTAGTGTGATTGCATGTCTGTTCTTTTCACAAACCACACATGGATCCACCAGTGTCATTGCATGTGTGTTCTTCTCAAGAACCACATCTAGTGTCATTGCATGTCCGTTCTTCTCACAAACCACATAAGGATCCACTAGTGTCATTGCATGTATGTTCTTCTCATGAACCACACCCAGTGTCATTGCATGTCGGTTCCTCTAAACAAACCACACATGTATCCACCTAGTGTGATTGCATGTCTGTTCTTTTCACAAAACAACACATGAATCCACCAGTGTCATTGCATGTGTGTTCTTTTCACGAACCACAGCTAGAGTCATTGCATGTGTGTTCTTCTAAACAAACCGCATAAGGATCTACCAGTGTCATTGGATGTGTGTTCTTCTCATGAACCACATCCAGTGTCATTGCATGTGTGTTCTTCTCATGAACCATACATGGATCCACTAGTGTCATTCCATGTGTGTTCTTTTCATGAACCACATCTAGAGTCATCGCATGTGTGTTTTTCTAAACAAACCACATAAGGATCCACCAGTGTCATTGCATGTGTGTTCTTTTCATGAACCATAGCTAGAGTCATTGCATGTGTGTTCTTCTAAACAAACCACATAAGGATCCACCAGTGTTATTGCATGTCTGTTCTTTTCATGAACCACACCCAGTGTGATTAAATGTCTGTTCCTCTAAACAAACCACACATGGATCCACCTAGTGTGATTGCATGTCTGCTCTTTTCACAAACCACACATGGATTCATCAGTGTCATTGCATGTGTGTTCATTTCATGAACCACATCAAGAGTCATTGCATGTGTGTTCTTTTAAACAAACCACATAGGGATATACCAGTGTCCTTTGATGTGTGTTCTTCTCATGAACCACACCAAGTTTCATTACATGTGTGTTCTTCTCATGAACCACACATGCATCCACCAGTGTCATTGCATGTGTGTTCTTTTCATGAACCACAACTAGAGTCATTACATGTGTGTTTTTCTAAACAAACCACATAAGGATCCACGAGTGTCATTGCATGTGTGTTCTTTTCATGAACCACACCTAGAGTCATTGCATGTGTGTTCTTCTAAACAAACCACATAAGGATCCACCAGTGTCGTTGCATTATGTTATTTTCATGAACCACACCCAGTGTCATTGCATGTCTGTTCCTTTAAACAAACCACACATGGATCCACCTAGTGTGATTGCATGTCTCTTCTTTTCACAAACCACACATGGATCCACCAGTGTCATGGCATGTGTGTTCTTTTCATGAACCATGGCTAGAGTCATTGCATGTATGTTCTTTCCACAAACCACACATGGATCGACCTAGTGTCATTACATGTATGTTGTTTTCACAAACCACACATTGATCCACCAGTGTCATTGTTTGTATGTTCTTCTCATGAACCACACCCAGTGTCATTGCATGTCTATTTCTCTAGCAAACCACACATGGATCCACCTATTGTGATTGCATGTCTGTTCTTTTCACAAACCACACATGGATCAACCAGTGTCATTGCATGTGTGTTCTTTTCATGAACCACAGCTAGAGTCATTGCATGTCCGTTATTTCCACAAATCACACATGGATCCACCTAGCGTGATTGCATGTCTATTCTTTTCACAAACCACACATGGATCCACCAGTGTCATTGCATGTGTGTTCTTTTCATGAACCATAGCTAGCGGCATTGCATGTTTGTTCTTCTAAACAAACCACATAAGGATCTACTAGTGTCATTGGATGTGTGTTCTTCTCATGAACCACACCCAGTGTCATTGCATGTGTGTTCTTCTCAGGAACCACACATGTATCCACCAGTGTCATTGCATCTGTGTTCTTTTCATGAACCACATTTAGAGTCATTGCATGAGTGTTCTTCTAAACAAACCACATAAGGATCCACCAGTGTCATTGCATGTGTGTTCTTTTCATGAACCACAGCTAGAGTCATTACATGTGTGTTCTTCTAAACAAACCACATAAGGATCCACCAGTGTCATTGCATGTCTGTTCTTTTCATGAACCACACCCAGTGTGATTGCATGTCTGTTTCTCTAAAAAAACCACACATGGATCCACCTAGTGTGATTGCATGTATGTTCTTTTCACAAACCAC
This sequence comes from Avena eriantha, assembly GCA_910589775.1. Classification (NCBI taxonomy): domain Eukaryota; kingdom Viridiplantae; phylum Streptophyta; class Magnoliopsida; order Poales; family Poaceae; genus Avena; species Avena eriantha. The sequence continues at coordinate 443,577,066 of OU342744.1, forward strand.
ATATGGATCCACCAGTGTTATTGCATGTGTTTTTTTCATAAACCACAGCTAGCATCATTGCATGTGTGTTCTTCTAAACAAACCACACATGGATCCACCTAGTGTGATTGCATGTCTGTTCTTTTCACAAACCACACATGGATCCACTACTGTCATTGCATGTGTGTTCTTTTCATGAACCACAACTTGAGTCATTGCATGTATGTTCTTGCCACAAACCACACATGGATCCACCTAGTGTGATTGCATGTCTGTTCTTTTCACAAACCACACATGGATCCACCAGTGTCATTGCATGTGTGTTCTTCTCAGGAACCACATCTAGTGTCATTGCATGTCCGTTCTTCTCACAAACCACATAAGGATCCACTAGTGTCATTGCATGTATGTTCTTCTCATGAACCACACCCAGTGTCATTGCATGTCGGTTCCTCTAAACAAACCACATATGTATCCACCTAGTGTGATTGCATGTCTGTTCTTTTCACAAAACAACACATGAATCCACCAGTGTCATTGCATGTGTGTTCTTTTCACGAACCACAGCTAGAGTCATTGCATGTGTGTTCTTCTAAACAAACCGCATAAGGATCTACCAGTGTCATTGGATGTGTGTTCTTCTCATGAACCACATCCAGTGTCATTGCATGTGTGTCCTTCTCATGAACCATACATGGATCCACTAGTGTCATTCCATGTGTGTTCTTTTCATGAACCACATCTAGAGTCATTGCATGTGTGTTTTTCTAAACAAACCACATAAGGATCCACCAGTGTCATTGCATGTGTGTTCTTTTCATGAACCATAGCTAGAGTCATTGCATGTGTGTTCTTCTAAACAAACCACATAAGGATCCACCAGTGTTATTGCATGTCTGTTCTTTTCATGAACCACACCCAGTGTGATTAAATGTCTGTTCCTCTAAACAAGCCACACATGGATCCACCTAGTGTGATTGCATGTCTAGTCTTTTCACAAACCACACATGGATTCATCAGTGTCATTGCATGTGTGTTCATTTCATGAACCACATCAAGAGTCATTGCATGTGTGTTCTTCTAAACAAACCACATAGGGATATACCAGTGTCCTTTGATGTGTGTTCTTCTCATGAACCACACCAAGTTTCATTACATGTGTGTTCTTCTCATGAACCACACATGCATCCACCAGTGTCATTGCATGTGTGTTCTTTTCATGAACCACAACTAGAGTCATTACATGTGTGTTTTTCTAAACAAACCACATAAGGATCCACGAGTGTCATTGCATGTGTGTTCTTTTCATGAACCACACCTAGAGTCATTGCATGTGTGTTCTTCTAAACAAACCACATAAGGATCCACCAGTGTCGTTGCATTATGTTATTTTCATGAACCACACCCAGTGTCATTGCATGTCTGTTCCTTTAAACAAACCACACATGGATCCACCTAGTGTGATTGCATGTCTCTTCTTTTCACAAACCACACATGGATCCACCAGTGTCATTGCATGTGTGTTCTTTTCATGAACCATGGCTAGAGTCATTGCATGTATGTTCTTTCCACAAACCACACATGGATCCACCTAGTGTCATTGCATGTCTGTTGTTTTCACAAACCACACATTGATCCACCAGTGTCATTGTTTGTATGTTCTTCTCATGAACCAAACCCAGGTGTCATTGCATGTCTATTTCTCTAGCAAACCACACATGGATCCACCTAGTGTGATTGCATGTCTGTTCTTTTCACAAACCACACATGGATCAACCAGTGTCATTGCATGTGTGTTCTTTTCATGAACCACAGCTAGAGTCATTGCATGTCCGTAATTTCCACAAACCACACATGGATCCACCTAGTGTGATTGCATGTCTGTTCTTTTCACAAACCACAGATGGATTCACTAGTGTCATTGCGTGTGTGTTCTTCTCATGAACCACAGCTACTGTCATTGCATGTCTCTTCTTCTCACAAACCACATAAGGATCCACCAATGTCATTCGATGTGTGTTCTTTTCATGAACCACATCTAGATTCATTGCATGTGTGTTCTTCTAAACAAACCACACATGGATCCACCTAGTGTGTTGCATGTATGTTATTTTCACAAACCGCACATGGATCCACTAGTGTCATTGCATGTGTGTTCTTTTCATGAACCACAGCTAGAGTCATTGCATGTGTGTTCTTCTAAACAAACCACATAAGGATCTACCAGTGTCATTGGATGTGTGTTCTTTTCATGAACCACACCCAGTGTCATTGTATGTGTGTTCTTCTCATGAACCACACATGGATCCACCAGTGTCATTGCATGTGTGTTCTTTTCATGAACCACAGCTAGAGTCATTGCATGTGTGTTCCTCTAAACAAACCACATAAGGATCCACCAGTGTCATTGCATGTCTGTTCTTTTCATGAAGCACATCTAGAGTCATTGCATGTGTGTTCTTCGAAACAAAGCACATAAGGATCCAACAGTGGCATTGCATGTCTGTTCTTTTCACGAACCACACCCAGTGTCATTGTATGTTTGTTCCTCTAAACAAACCACACATGGATCCACCTAGTGTGATTGCATGTCTGTGCTTTCCACAAACCTCATATGGATACACAAGTGTCATTGGATGTCTGTTCTTTTCATGAACCACACCTAGTGTCATTGCATGTGTGTTCCCCTAAACAAACCACACATGGATCCACCTAGTGTGATTGCATGTCTCTTCTTTTCACAACCACGCATGGATCCACCAGTGTCATTGCATGTGTGTTCTTTTCATGAACCATGGCTAGAGTCATTGCATGTATGTTCTTTCCACAAACCACACATGGATCCACCTAGTGTCATTGCATGTCTGTTGTTTTCACAAACCACACATTGATCCACCAGTGTCATTGTTTGTATGTTCTTCTCATGAACCACACCCAGTGTCATTGCATGTCTATTTCTCTAGCAAACCACACATGGATCCACCTAGTGTGATTGC
>OU342744.1:443581040-443724370 GCA_910589775.1 Avena eriantha
AAGTAAGCCTTACCCATCTAGATAACCCCACACTATCACCTTGAGCTCTAGATGGTTCCAACAAACACCACAATTTCATCGAGACATCCAACTCCACATATAACTCATAACAAGTATTTGTAATCTCTAGCCTAAGTGCCACCATGGTGTGCACGCTGTCACTTTCACACACATGGGGAGAGCATAGATCTATGAAAGCACTTGAGTAGCAAGGTAGATCTACTTGATTACAAAGCTCATGATCACAATATGATCATGCATAGAGAGAGAGATGAACACATAGCTACCGGTAGAACCCTTAGCCTCGAGAGAGAACTACTCCCTCCTCATCATGGGAATCAGCAACGGTGATGGAGATGGCGATGGAGATCGATAAAGATTGCTTCAGGGGCACTTCCCCGTCCTGGCAGGGTGCCGGAACAGAGACTTTCTGTCCCCCAAAATATCCCCTTCGGCGGCGGCGGCGCTGCAAAAAATTTCGTGGCTGGAGGCTGGATGATTTAGGGTTCTTGCATCGGGGGAGATATATAGGCGAAAGAGGCAAGGTCGGTGGCCGACCAGGGGGCCCACACCATGCTCTGGCGCGGCCAGGGGGACCGCGCCTAGGGGTGGTGTGGCCACCCTGTGGCCCCTCTCCGTCTCGTATTCTGGCTCCGTGAGTCTTCCGGTAAAATATCAATTTTGGCTTTTGTCCGGTCCAATTCCGAGAATATTGATTTTCTGACTTTCCTGGAACCAAAAACAGCAGAAAACAGGCAACTGGCACCGTGCCTCCTGTTAATAGGTTAGTCCAAGAAATCATATGAAAAATACTCCAAAGTGTGGACAAAACATAAGAAAGTAGATAAAACCAAGCATGGAACATCAAAAATTATAGATACATTTGCAATGTATCAATCCACTAGTGTCATTGCATGTTGTTATTATCATGAACCACATCTAGAGTCAATGCATGTCTGTTCTTTCCACAAACCACACATGGATCCACCTAGTGTGATTGCATGTCTATTCTTTTCACAAAACACACATGGAACCACCAGTGTCATTGCATGTGTGTTGTTCTCATGAACCACAGCCAGTGTCATTGCATGTACGTTCTTCTCAGAAACCACATAAGGATCCACCTGTGTCATTAGATGTGTGATCTTCTCATGAACCACACATGGATCCACCAGTGTCATTGCATGCCTATTCTTTTCATGAACCACAGCTAGAGTCATTGCATGTCTATTCTTTCCATAAACCACATAAGGATCCACCAGTGTCATTGCATGTCTGTTCTTTTCACGAACCACACCTATTGCATGTCTGTTCCTCTAAACAAACCACACATGGATCCACCTAGTGTGATTGCACGTCTGTTCTTTTCACAAACCACACATGGATCCACAAGTGTCATTGCATGTGTGTTCTTTTCATGAACCACAGCTAGAGTCATTGCATGTGTGTTCTTCTAAACAAACCACACATGGATCCACCGAGTGTGATTGCATCTCTGTTCTTTTTAGAAACAACACATGGATCCACTAGTGTCATTGCATGTGTGTTCTTTTCATGAACCACAGCTAGAGTCATTGCATGTCTGTTCTTGCCACAAACCACACATGGATCCACCTAGTGTGATTGCATGTCTGTTGTTTTCACAAACCACACATGGATCCACCAGTGTCATTGCATGTGTGTTCTTCTCATTAACCACAGCCAGTGTCATTGCATGTCTGTTCTTCTCACAAACCACATAAGGATCCACCAGTGTCATTGGATGTGTGTTCTTCTCATGAACCACACCCAGTGTCATTGCATGTCTGTTCCTCTAAACAAACCACACATGGATCCACCTAGTGTGATTGCATGTCTGTTCTTTTCACAAACCACACATGGATCCACTAGTGTCATTGCATGTGTGTTCTTTTCATGAACCACAGCTAGAGTCATTGCATGTGTATTCTTCTAAACAAACCACATAAGGATCTACCAGTGTCATTGGATGTGTTTTCTTCTGATGAACCACACCAGTATCATTGCATGTGTAATCTTCTCATGAACCACACATGGATCCACCAGTGTCATTGCATGTGTGTTCTTTTCATGAACCACAACTAGAGTCATTGCATGTGTATTCATATAAACAAACCACATAAGGATCCACCAGTGTCATTGTATGTGTGTTCTTTTCATGAACCACAGCTATAGTCATTGCATGTGTGTTCTTCTAAACAAACCACATATGGATACACAAGTGTCATTGGATGTCTGTTCTTTTCATGAACCACACCCATTGTCATTGCATGTCTGTTCCTCTAAATAAACCACACATGGATCCACCTAGTGTCGTTCCATGTCTATTCATTTCACAAACCATACATGGATCCACCAGTGTCATTACATGTGTGTTCTTTTCATGAACCACATCTTGATTCATTGCATGTGTGTTCTTCTAAACAAACCACACATGGATCCACCTAGTGTGATTGCATGTATGTTCTTTTCACAAACCACACATGGATCCACTAGTGTTATTGCATGTGTGTTCTTTTCATGAACCACAGCTAGAGTCATTGCATGTTTGTTCTTGCCACAAACCACACATGGATCCAGCTAGTGTGATTGCATGTCTGTTCTTTTCACGAACCACACATGGATCCACCAGTGTCATTGCATGTGTGTTCTTCTCATGAACCACAGCCAGTGTCATTGCATGTCTATTCTTCTCACAAACCACGTAAGGATCCTCCAGTGTCTTTGGATGTGTGTTCTTCTCACGAACCACACATGGATCCACCAGTGTCATTGCATGTCTGTTCTTTTCATGAACCACAACTTGAGTCATTGCATATCTGTTCTTTCCACAAACCACATATGGATCCACCATTGTCATTGCATGTATGTTCTTTTCATGAACCACACCAAGTGTCATTGCATATCCTTTCCTCTAAAGAAACCACACATGGATCCACCTAGTGTTATTGCATGTCTGTTCTTTTCACAAACCACACATGGATCCACCAGTGTCATTGCATGTGTGTTTTTCTCATGATCCATAGCTAGAGTCATTGCATGTTTGTTCTTTCCACAAACCACACATGGATCCACCTAGTGTCATTGCATGTTTATTCTTTTAAAAAACTACACATGGATCCACCAGTGCTATTGCATGTGTGTTCTTTTCATGAACCATAGCTAGAGACATTGCATGTCTGTTCTTTCCACATACCACATATGGATCCACCATTGTCATTGCATGTATGTTCTTTTCATGAACCATAGGTAGAGTCATTGCATGTAAGTTCTTCTCACAAACCACATAAGGATACACCAGTGTCATTGCATATCTGTTCTTCTCATGAACCACACCCAGTGTCATTCCATGTGTGTTCTTTTCATGAACCACACCCCGTGTCATTGCATGTCTGTTCTTTTCACAAACCACACATGGATCCACCAGTGTCACTTCATGTGTGGTATTTTCATGAACCACAGCTAGAGTCATTGCATGTGTCTTCTTCTAAACTAACCACATATGGATACACCAGTGTCATTGGATGTTTGTTCTTTTCATGAACCACACCTAGTGTCATTGAATGTGTGTTCCTCTAAACAAACCACACATGGATCCACCTAGTGTGATTGCATGTCTGTTCTTTTCACGAACCACACATGGATCCACCTAGTGTGATTGCATGTCTTTTCTTTTCACAAACCACACATGGATCCACCAATGTCATTGCATGTGTTTTTTTCATGATCCACAGCTAGAGTCATTGCATGTCTGTTCTTTCCACAAACCACACATGGATCCACCTAGTGTCATTGCATGTCTATTCTTTTCACAAACTACACATGGATCCACTAGTGCTATTCCATGTGTGTTCTTTTCATGAACCACAGCTAGAAACATTTCATGTCTGTTCTTTCCACAAACCACATATGGATCCACCATTGTCATTGCATGTCTGTTCTTTTCATGAACCATAGGTAGAGTCATTACATGTCAGTTCTTCTCACAAACCACATAAGGATCCACTAGTGTCATTGCATGTCTGTTCTTCTCATGAACCACACCCAGTGTGATTGCATGTGTGTTCTTTTCATGAACCACACATGGATACACAAGTTTCATTGCATGTGTGTTCTTTTCATGAACCACACCCAGTGTCATTGCATGTTTGTTCTTTTCACAAACCACACATGGACCCACCAGTGTCACTACACGTGTGTTCTTTTCATGAACCTTAGCTAGAGTCATTGCATGTCCGTTCCTCTAAAAAACCACACATGGATCCACCTAGTGTGATTGCATGTCTGTTCTTTTCACAAACCACACATGGATCCACCAGTGTCATTGCATGCGTGTTCTTTTCATGAACCACAGCTAGAGTCATTGCATGTGTGTTCTTCTAAAGAAACCACATAAGGATCTACCAGTGTCATTGGATGTGTGTTCTTCTCATGAACCACACATGGATCCACCAGTGTCATTGCATGCGTGTTCTTTTCATGAACCACAGCTAGAGTCATTGCATGTGTGTTCTTCTAAACAAACCACATAAGGATCCACCAGTGTCATTGCATGTGTGTTCTTTTCATGAACCACAGCTAGAGTCATTGCATGCGTGTTCTTCTAAACAAACCTCATAAGGATCCACCAGTGTCATTGCATGTATGTTCTTTTCATGAACCACATCCAGTGTCATTGCATGTATGTTCTTTTCATGAACCACATCCAGTGTCATTGCATGTATGTTCCTCTAAACAAAACACACATGGACCCACCTAGTGTGATTACATGTCTATTATTTTCACAAACCACACATGGATCCACCATTGTCATTGCATTTGTGTTCTTTTCATGAACCACGACTAGAGTCATTGCATGTGTTTTTTTTCATGAACCACACCCATTGCCATTGGATGTGTGTTATTTTCATGAACCAAACCCAGTGTCATTGGATGTGTGTTCTTCTCACAAACCACACATGGATACACCAGTGTCATTGCATGTGTGTTCTTTTCATGAACCACACATGGATCCACCCAGTGTGATTGCATGTGTGTTCTTTTCACAAACCACATATGGATCCACTAGTGTCATTGCATGTCTATTCTTTTCATGAACCACACATAGTGTCATTGCATGTCTGTTCCACTCATAAACCACATATGGATCTTAACCTTAAGAGAGCCCTAACCTTAGCCCCCTGATACATTGCAAATGTATCTATAATTTTTGATGTTCCATGCTTGATTTTATCTACTTTCTTGTGTTTTGTCCACACTTTGGAGTACTTGTTAGATGATTTCTTGGACTAACCTATTAACAAGAGCCACAGTGCCAGCTGCCTATTTTCTGCTGTTTTTGGTTCTAGGAATTCAGAAAATGAATATTCTCGGAATTGGACGGGACAAAAGCCAAAGTTACTATTTTACCGGGGGACACTTGGATCCAGAATACGAGACGAAGAAGGGCCAGAGGGTGGCCACACCACCTGGTGGCGCGGGCCAGGCCAGGCCGCGCCAGGGGGTGGTGTGGGCCCCTCCGGCACCCCTTCGGTCTCCTCTCTCGCCTATAAGAGCCTCCTGATGCATAAACCGTAAATCATCCAGCCTCCATTCACGAAAAGTTCCGCTGCGTCGCCGCCACCGAAGGGGAGATTCGGGGGACAGAAAGTCTCTGTTCCGGCACCCTGTTGGGACGGGGAAGTGCCCCCAGAGCCATCTCCATCGATCTCCACCACCCTCTCCATCACCATTGCTGATTCCCATGATGAAGAGGGAGTAGTTCTTCCTCGAGGCTAAGGGTTCTACCAGTAGCTATGTGTTCATCTCTCTCTCTCTATGCATGATCATATCGTGATCATGAGCTTTGTAATCAAGTAGATCTACCTTGCTACTCAAGTGCTTTAATAGATCTCAGCTCTCCCCATGTGTGTGAAAGTGACAGCGTGCACACCATGGTGGCACTTAGGCTAGATATTACAAATACTTGTTACGAGTTATATTTGGAGTTGGATGTCTTTATGAAATTGTGGTGTTTGTTGGAACCATCTAGTGCTCAAGGTGACAGTGTGGGGTTTTCTAGATGGGAAAGGCTTACTTTGAGGTGTGCTGTTATAGCCCTACCATAGATTAGAGTGTCCAACCGGAGAGTAGTTAAGAGTAGTATCATAAAGAGAAGATATTTATATGAGAGTGTTCACTAGTGAAAGTATGATCCCTAGGCCTTGTTTCTAAGCATTGATACACCGTTTGCAATTAGCTCTGTTACATGTTTGCTTTCTTCCATCTTTATTTCAGTTTGCCTTTAGTCTTTTCCCACGTCAACCACACGCCAGCAAGCTATTTTCTGGCACTGTTACCACTTATAATTATCTATACCACTTGTATTTCACTATCTCTTTGCCGAACTAGTGCACCTATACACCTGACAAGTGTATTGGGTGTGTTGGGGACACAAGAGACTTCTTGTATCTTGATTGCAGGGTTGCTTGAGATGGAATACCTTTGACCACTTCCTCCCTGAGTTCGATAAACCTTGGGTGATCCACTTAAGGGAAAACTTGCTGCTGTTCTACAAACCTCTGCAGTTGGAGGCCCAACAACTGTCTACAAGAATAGAAGTGCGTAGACATCACCCCCCAATGTGTGGCCGTTAGACCAAGTCTTCTAGAAGGCATGCCCTAACACAGTTGTTCTTCTTGATGATTTTTACATACCGTTCGATCGGTGCGCTTGGACAATTGGGATGGTCTTCTAGAGAGTGATCCGTGAGTAGGCTGTACTGCGGCATGATTGACCACACTTGCTCTAGACAAACTGCCACACCGGGCGCTCCCCTGTTGCGAGTGTCACGACTCACGAGTTGAGTGGGCCATATCCCAGTGTCACGTCCCCATTACTTCTCTTCCTCCCCGTACTTCTCTTCCTTCCCCTCGAAGCCACTTTCCCCACTTTACTCCCATCCTGCCGTAGCCGCAAGCCGACGACACCTCCATCCCAATCCCCTCTCCGGCAGCCACCCCCCTCCCCTCTCGCCATGGGTTCAAGGGGAGACGGCGAGGAAATGCGTCGTGACGACAGGGACGGTGATTTCGATGTGAGTCGCCTCATATCTATCTCTATCATCTGTGGCCAGTTATCTATTTTTCGAGCTAGATCTACTCTATTTACTCATGCGCGTATGATGTGTTAGGCCAACCAGTTGATGTATGACTCCGACTATCACAGTTTAGTGGCTGAAGACAATCCTCTGCTATGTAAACATGGACATGTGCCCGCTAAATTTGTAGCGTTCGAAGGACGAAACACAGGCAGGAGGTTTCTACGGTGTCAAGGACATCGTGCAATGATGCAAGGCGGAAATTGCGGTGTTCTCAAATGGGTAGACCTAGAGTGGCCCAAATCGATGCAGAAATCACTGGACAAATGATGGGATATGACTATTGAGTTGAAAGAATCCGTAGTCAGCTCACTTCTTGATAGTGTTGAGATGAAGCTATGGGACCCAGTTGACACGACCAAGCTTAACCGAGATCTCAGGAGGGTGCAAGACAAGGTTAGCAAAGTCGAGAAGGAGAGGGACGTGGCGTTGGACCTGAAGGCTAAAGCAGAGCAAGAACTGACTCAAGCAAGGAATGATCTTCACCAGGCCAAAGTCCTGCAGTTCACAACTACGAGTATTGACAACTGCATGAGGAAAAATACAGAGAAACAATTGAAGCTGTGCAAGGAATATGCTAAAAGGAAGGAGTAGATGAATCGATCCTTGCTCTCGCTGGAAGATGCACATCGGGCTAAGATTAGGAAGATCAAGGAGATGTGTGATAACTAGTTCTATTTAGCTTGAGCTTCGTGCCTTTTTAAGTTGTAATAGTAGTACTTGTTGACCTAGCGGTCTGAACTAGTTAGCGGTCTGAACTAGTGGTCCCGGAGTCCTGGAAGGAAAAAATTGCTCCCCCGTTAGTCTGTCTTAACCCTGCATCACTTCCTTTTGTCTGATAATGGTGGTATTCTGAAATTGGTGGTTTGTTTAAACGTAATCTACGTGGATTGTACCACATGCAAATGTCACAACCACAATTTATAAAGTGGAAGCACGTACATCCGTTTAATGGAGATCCGATAGCTTTGCCAGACGCAGGGGATGCAGGAGTAGGGAGGCGGTGAGATAGATGGGCACAAGTGTCTGGGCATTATCGGTTGCCATTGCTGTTTACGTTGCCACGTCGTTGTGCAACATGTGAAATAAGTTGCTGCTTCGTGGAGTGTGGTAGCTTAAATAATTTATTTTTGTGCCACTTACATTCCGTCGTATTTGGAGAGCTCATGCCCCTCAAGAATCATGGAACCGGTGCTGCGTGTTTTCAGATAGCAATGGCACAATCACAATTTCGGATTAAACTATTGACTCAGGCGTTTCCAAACCCTAAGTCGTGGTACATTTTACTCAGAGAACGTGGGTAGATTGTTTCGCCTAGCAACGTGCCACACACAGAGCTCCAGAATTTAACATAATTACATATATAGGTTCAAGTTTAACACATTACTATGCATCTTCATTGCCAGCAGCCTTCTTCCGCAGCCTGGGTGCCAAGCCTTCACGTCCACTGGCTTCTTCATTTCCTACCTTCTTCCTCTTCCTAGGTGCCAATTTTCTTAGCTTCACGTACTCTGCATCGCCGGGACAATGGGCACCAGAATCGTGTCCAGCATCATATTTCCACTCGTTTTTAATTTCTTCAGGTAGAAAAATGACTAACCCGGCAGTCATGTTTCTAACCTTGCGACGCTTCCTGTCAAAGAAAGAAGACTGTTGCATAACTGCCCAATATTTATAGAGTAAATAAAACAAAAATTACAATTCAGCACAAACATGCAAACCCCAAGAGACCTTTGCTTACTAGGAGCTAATTGGGTTCGAGCAACCACCATGTCCAAGAATCGTAGGGCGACTCCCAGTTGCAGTAGCTTCCACATCCAGTACATCACAATTCAGCTCAAACATGCAAGCCGAAGCATACCTTTTCATCAACCCAATTAGCTGTTTGTCACACGTTAGAGGAACCATGATGCCACGTTCATCCATGAAGCTGAACTTTGTAGTCTTCTTCGGCCATAATTCATCATGATTACGCAGAGAAGCAACCATACCAGATATAGTGTAGATCTGTGCATGCCCTTCTTCCATCGTGATACAATGGTGTCCATGCCACTTTCCCTTAGAGTCGTACCTGAACGGGACTACCGTAACCAGGTAAGGGTGGTCGACGGAGATCCCACTTGATAGAAAACTGTGGACAAAATATGTTTGTCAGCGTTGGGCTAACAAACAATTTGAGGTTCAGTAGCCAGCTAGCAGTTATAATTAGTGCGAATAGCAAAGAGAAGGATAGCTCACCCGCTTGTAGCCAGAACTTCTTCTTCCTTGGTAGTAGGATCTGCCATCCTCCGAGCGGCTCGGCTCGTCGGCGGCGGAGGTGGGCTAGAGCCTCGCAACAGCGATTATGGTATGTGCCATTGGAGCTCGGGATCAGCGACTGGGCGCAGCAACTGGGAGCAGCAACTTGGCGCCGGAAGTCAAATGTCCGAAGGGATCGTCCTGCCTGGAGGGTGGATTCCGACGCCGCCGGTGCTAGGGGAAAGGTGGGAATGGATTTGTGAAATTGGTCAACGCATCCAATCCACTTAGTTACTCGATTTTCCTAAGAGGTTGCCGCGTTGGCGCTCGCGTCATGGACAGATGACCGACATGAGGGTCCCGGCCGTCTACTTCATGGGGCAGTTTAACAGAATGTTTGAATTTGGCAGGGGTGAGATGAGCTTGCCTCGAAATGGCCCCTCTCAGTAGTTGACGGTCCAACATTTCAAAACGCGGCAATTTTAGGCAACTTAGGTACCGCCATGCGCTGGCCTGTGAACTTTGCTACCGCAGACAAACAGGCCCCTGCACATGGTCTTCGTCATGTCGTCGGGTCTTCCCCGCCTACTTCGAGCACCGCCGTCGCGCTTCACAAGGTAACCTACAGGGCGCCCTCTCGCCGTCGCAGGTCCCGCCGACTACCCCATCGCCACTCTAGGCATCCAGCATGACTAACCCAGGTCGCCGCTGGTTTCACTGCCTTCTACGTATTCATCGGCTTGGACAACGTCTTCTTAGGCATCAACCCCTCTACGACTACCTCGACCGCGTCACCGACGAGTTCTTCTTTGCATACTCGGTTCTAGCAAAACCGGAGTGTGCATTCATCCCCAATGAGCGCCTAGTTCTGGCAAAACTATGTCCGCACCTCGTCCTCGATGGCTCGGACTGCATCGATTTCAGCATCGACACCCTCAACGACTACCTCGACAGGTCTCTGTCATCCTTCTCGCACACTATACTGCGCATGCGGCTACCTCGACACGGGCATCCCCAACAACGACATCGACCATGGCGACCCATCGCACGGCTACCTCGACCATGGCACCGCCTCATTCTCTCGGCTCCCTCGACATCGGCACAAGGGCTACCACCTCACATGAGCATCACCAGCTTCCTCTACAGTCCAAGCAACCGCGACACGACACCATCCACAATGTTCCCGCTACAACTGCAGGGGGATGTTAGCCTACTAGATGCTACTTCGTTTTATCTCCAGTCTGACCGTCTGTGATGTTCCAGTTGTTCACGACGGTACCGCTACGACTGCGGGGGGATGTTAGCGTATTAGGTATATACGGTTGTTATGGTAGTTTAGATAGAGTTAGGATATGTTTACGTACAGTCCTAACTTGACTCGTACTCCAAGATAATCCTCTGTACACCTATATATACTCACCCATGAGCCTCAATAATATATCCATCATATTCCGCCAAACTCATACTCTTTCAAACAAGACTAGCCCGTGGAAGTTTGCCTGGAATTCTGAGAGGCTGCTATATGCCGCTTCAAGCGGCGCAACCCCCGCGCCGCCTGAAATGTGTGGTAGCTAGGCCAGTCCACTTACAGTTATTTCTTGTTTTCTTTATTTTTACTCCTTTCTATGTGAAAGAGTTGAGGCACGAGATCCCAAGTATCATTGCCAAGGAGACCACGATACTCCTCAGTCATAGCCTTGAGCCAGTTGGGATCCTTGAGCACCGCACGTGCGGAGGAGGGAACTGGCGAGTACCTATTGACAGAAGCATGCGAGTTAAGCCGCTCACGGGGATGGGCATGTATGTCGGAGGTGCTGCGCGTGCGATGCACGGGCGAGGACGGCGCGGAGGTGTGCAGGACAACCGGAGGATTGATAATAGTAGGAACATCGTCGAGAAACTCGTAAGTGGCGGCAGAGGAAGGCTATGGCGAGGCAAAGGGAAAAGTATACTCATCAAAAACAACATGGCGAGAAATAGGACGCGCGGAGTGGCAAGGTCCTTGCAACGATAAACCCTATGATGAGGTGAATAACCAAGAAAAACACAAGCATTAGACTGAGGCGCGAGTTTGTGAGACATAGTGGATGCGGTATTGGGATAGCAACGACAACAAAAATACGAAGAGACGAGTAGTCGGGGTGTGTGTGATAAAGAGCAAAATATGGGGAGGGTGCTAATGGTTTTGGTGGGGAGGCGATTAAGGACATGAGTGGCGTGATGAAGAGTTTCGACCCAAAAATGAGACGATAAACTAGCTTGAAATAAGAGAGGACGCACGATGTCAATGACTGTACATATAATACACTCAGCTTTTCGTTTTATTGGGAGGTGTATGGGCACAAGAAGCGAATGCGTATGCCATGTGCGGTGGTGAGGGAGTAGAGTTTGGCATTGTCGATCTCACGAACGTTGTTACACAGTATGGAACAAGCGAAAAGAGATGAGTACGACGTACGCATCAGATTTTAGGCGAAGAGGGATGGTCCACAAAAAATGAGTAAAATCATCAAGAATGACTAAGAAATATTTAAAGCCAGAAATACTCAAGACCGGAGATGTCCAAAGATCGCAGCGAATTAACTCAAAAGGATGAGTGGCTATAGTCGTGGAAGAATGGCGTCCAAGTTGACATGCATGCCAAGGAGTACTATGAGAGACTTATTTATTAGAAGGCAAAGAAATATGATGTGAAAGACGACGATAGGCGTCGTGACCGAGGCGACGATGCCAATATATCATGAAGGGTGGTGGTCATGGTGAGAGCACGGGGAGCCGGGTGCTAGAAAGAATAAAGCTCTCCCGTACTTTTGCATCGAAAAAGCTCACATCAGAAAAGAAGGTCCTTCACAGAAAAACTAAAAGGGTCCAAATCTATGGAGCAATTATTATCAGTAGTGAACTGACGGACACAGACAAGATTTTTAATAATGCGAGGTGTAACGAGAACATTGCGAAGATGAAGAGGACGATTAGATAAAAAAGAAGGAAGAGAGGCATGATCAGAGGAGGAGATGGGGATGGAGGAGCCATCTCCAACGGTGTCATGATCGTAAACAGGGTGTGGAGAAAGAAAATGAAGGATACCGACGTCTGGGCGGTGGCGCCACTGTCGAAGAACCACTCCGTGGGGGGGGGGTGAGGGAGCCCATGTTTGCACCGATGCTGACGACGCTATATAGAAGGCAGTATTGTTCGCGACAACACCTTGCGGGGCGTTGTACGTGACCTCACCGTAGAGGGAGGCGTGACCGATGTGGGTAGGAATCGTGTTGGGGGCAGCGTAGCCACCGTGGGAAAGAGTCGCGTAGGGGGCGGCGTGGCCAACGTGAGGAAGATCCGTGCATTGGACAGCACCAGGCAAAGCGCCCCACGAAGATGCGGTGTAGGAGGCAGCGTGGTCGAGAAAAAAGGACGATTGCATAGGAAGAGTAGCCATGGTGAGGAGGAGAGATGACAGGGAGGAGGTTGGGCGGCGGCCGGCTAGGGTTGGAGAGAGGCCGACGGTGGCTATGGTGGAGAGCCGGAGGAGTGAAAGCTATGTATGATTGTTTAGGATGATACCATGCGAAAGAATTAACCACACCTGAGCCTGTTCATTGCATGTGTATTAATACAAGAATTACTATCCTAATTATAAATACGATTCAAATGATTAGGAACATATCTTGGCAACTATTTTCGATTTCAATTTTCTATATATGATTTTTTAAACTCTAAATAATTTATATAATAATAAGTTATGAATGTGAACATATTATAATATTCGTAAATATTCTTCAAATATCATAAGAAATACAAAAAATCATTTTTTTTCAAAAGTTATGATTTTTTGTTGAAAAATCATGAACATGTTTCAAAAATCATGAATAATTTTGAACAATCATAAACCAATTTTCAAAATCATGAACAAACTTTCCAAAATTCATGAACAATTTCTAAAAAAACATAAACCAAATTCAAAAAATCATCAACCAAAATTCAAAAACCATGAACCAAATTTTTAAAAATCATGAACAATTTTTAAAAAAATTGAAAATAATGTGAACATTTTCCAAATTCGAAACTTTAAAAGGGGAAAAGAAAACAGAACAAAAAGCAAAAATGAAAAACCAGAATGAGAAAACAACAAAGTGAATTGGGCCGTCACATCGGTGTCGTGGTGGTGGCACGAAAAATGCCATGTATAGGCTAAATGTGGGGACAATGTGTACTAGAGGTATCCAGGAAGAGATAGTGTGGTGATTCCACACATAGATGTTTTGTATTTCAATAGATCGATGGAGGATTAGAAGTACTCCTTGAGCTGTTCGTGGAGAAGGAGACTTGCTCTTACAACCCTCACTGCTCTCTCTAGTGTTCTATCCTTAGTAGAAATAGCCGACCCTCCTCTAGGGATCCTGGGGCTCCTTATATAGGGGAGCCTAGGTTACAAGGTAGGGCCTCTCCAAAAACAGCAAATCGGTGCGCTCCTTTTTCCTTCGCTAAGCTGGTCTAGAATCATGGCATAAGCCTCTCTAAGCCCCTCTATGGCATGGTATCATCCAACATTGGCGATGTCACCCGACATAGGCAACGTCACCCTTGTCGGCCACGACTCATTGGTTCTCCCCTCTATCCTCTAAGCTCACGCTTACAGTGGAGAGATAAAACCTTTGACTAGCAAGATTCCTTCCTTCTGTGGTAAGCCAAGTGGTAACCCGGCTCAAGCCTGGTAAACTTGGCCTTGTGGGTACCTGCAAACATCATTAAAAGATCTTAGCCGACATAGGTTTTATGTCGGTTTGGTTAACATTAGGTGAACATCCTTCAGGACAGGTCTTCTGTAAGTCGACCTGCCTTGAGGTGACTGATACCTCCAAAACGTATCTACTTTGCCGAACACTTTTGCTATTGTTTTTCCTCTAAACTTGTGTGATTTGGATACAACTAACACGAACTGACGTTGTTTTCAGCAGAATTACCTTGGTGTCTAGCTTTTGTGCAGAAAATCAACTATCAGGAAAAATACCGGAAAATATGCCAAAAATCCTATTTCATCAGAAGACTCATGGAGCCAGAAGACGAGATGGAGGAGGGCCACGTGGGCCAGGCCCGGTCGCGCCTGGGGGTGGTGTGGCCGCCTCGGTCACCCTCTCAGCCTCCCTTTTCGCCTATAAGTTGCCTCTTGACCTAAAAACCAAGGGGGTTCGACGTTTTTCCAGAAAGAGTTCCGTTGCGCCACCACCACCAGATTCGGCAAATCAGAACCAGAAACTCCGTTTAGGCATCCTACCGAGATGGGGAATTGGAGGATATCATCACCATCATCGTCACCATCGCTTCTCCATCGACCATCCATGATTCCCCCATCCATGAGTGAGTAATCCCCCGCTATAGGCTATGGGGATGGTAGGGATTGGATGAGATCGTTCATGTAATGGCATCAGATTGTTAGGGCATGGTTCGTAGTATCTATTATTAGTGCTTTTTGACTTTGTTGCAACTTGTTATGCTTAACACTTGTCACTAGGGCCCGAGTGCCATGATTTCAGATCTGAACATGTTATTGATTCATTATGATAGTATCATGTATGGTCTTACCTGCAAGTTGTATACACATATTGTTGTCCGGAACCAAAGGGCCCAAAGTGACAATAATCAGGATAACCGGAGGGGGTGGCTTTGATGTGAGGATCACATGTGTTCACAGAGTGTTAATTCTTTGCTCTAGTGCTCTATTAAAAGGAGCACCTTAATTGCTAGTAGTTTTTTTGAGGCCCCACTGCAAACGGGCTGGCTGGACAAAAGATGTTGTGCAAGTTCTCATTGCGAGCACGTATGACTATATATGGAACACATGCCTATGATTATTTAGTACTTGGATGCTTTACTTTATTTATCTGCAAATGCCCTATGTCTCAATTGCCATATGAATTGTCTTTTCTATGCAACGCCCATCCATCCATCCCTATGCCTACCGCGCTTTAATCCTACTGTTTACTGCAATTGTTACTACTGTCTTTACTTTTACTACTGCTATTACCTTACTAGTGCTACTACAAAACTGTTGCTACTGATAAACTGTTGTGAGCAAGATTGTTTCCAGGTGTAGCTGAATTGACAACTCAGTTGTTAAGGCTTATAAATATTCTTTGGCTCCCCTTGTGTCGAATCAATAAATTGGGTTTCACTTCCCTCGAAAATACTGCGATTTACCGCCTATACTTGTGGGTCATCAAGACTATTTTATAGCGCCATTAACGGGGAGCATAGCTCTATTTATCAAGTTCACTTGGAATCACTATTGTTTGCTGCTCTCCATTCATCATTGGTAAGTCTCGTGATGGAAAAGTTCCTATATTACTATCCACTACAAGAAGAGGTACAGTTCTGAACACCTCTGTTGCTCTTGATTCACCATCTGTTATGAGTAAGCTCCTTACACCACCACATACACATGCTACACATACTGCTACTACTGCTGAATCTAAAACTTCTGATGCTTATGATGCTGCTTCTACTGTGCTTGATAATAGTGGTTCATTAGGTCATTTTCTAGATGCTACGATTGCTAGAACTATAGCTGGAAATACTGAAACTCCTAATGAAGATACTACTACACCTGTTAGTTCACCTGAGTCTATAGAGAGCTATGATATTGAAGACGGATATATAGAAACGAATGATGAATTTATTAAAGAATGTCAAAATACTCATTGTAAAAGTGATATTAAGAGTCTCCTTGAGAGGTGTAGTATAAAACCCAAATTGTCCCCTAATGATAAGTTTGCTACATCTCCCATAAACATTAAAGATAAGGATTATGATTTCTCTCTCGATTTATCTTACATAACTATTGTTGAGAAAGAACATTTTTGTGGGACTAAGAATGAAAGTGCTGTAGCACATATGACTGTGCTTTCTACCATGAGTGGCCTGTTTTCTGATGATTTTAAGATGCGCACCTACTTTGTTGCTAAAATGTTCCCTTACTCACTGAAAGGAGAAGCTAAGGCTTGGTTTAATAGTTTACCTCCTGGATCTATTGATAGCCTGATTGCTTGATTAGTACCTTCCTTCAGAAATATTTCCCTCCTAGTGCTAGACATGCCATTTTGTAGGAACTTTTTGATTTTAAACTGGGAGAAAATGAGATATTGCTTGAATCATGGGCAAGGTTTTGTGCTTTGATTCATGCATAGGCTGGCTGTCCATTACCTAAAAATGAGCTTCTTGATATATATTATAATTGACTAACTGAAGAATCTAGGACATACCTGGATAGTTGTGCTGATTGTGTTTTCAGGAATAGAACTCCCAAGGAAGCCGAGGAATTAATGGCTAAAATAAGCAAGAATTATGATGATTGGACTCCACCTGAACCAACTACGCCTGAGACAACTACACGAGTTAACTGTGCCTGAGCCAACACCAACACCAACATCAAAGAAGAGGGGAGTTATTGAACTAAATGATGAAGTGATGAAGGAAGCTAAGAAATGTCTTAAGGAGAAGGGTATTAAAGCTGAAAACGTGAAGAATTTACCTCCTAATGAAGAATTATGTAAGCCAATCTCCCACTCATCCACTATTGAGGTACACTCTCTCCAATATTTTGATGAAGGTGATATTCCTTAGTCTAAACCTCCTGATCAATGCTTGGAAGAATTTGATATTTTTATTGTTAATCAAGATAATTTTAATAAAAGGGTGCAAAATCATTTAATGGAAAACTCTAGAGCTATTATTGAGTTGAAGGATATTGTGGAAAGAACCTCAAATGATGTTAAAATGCTTGCTAAACATTTCCAAATGGTTCAAACTCAAATTGATCAGCTTATTAAGGTACAAAGAGATTTGTTAGTTAATGCTTCTAAGGAAAAACAAGCTTATGAAATTAGAACTAGAAGTGGTGCTGCCACCTAGGATCCTCTATATCCTGAGGGGCATCCTAAAAGAATTGAGAAAGATTCTCAACAAATTGAAAATAGTGGTACTTCTCCTAAGAAAAGGAAAAACAAACATAAAACTATTGTAGAGTCTTCTGAACCTGCTAAAGATCCTAATAGTATATATGTCACTAATGCTGAAAGTAAAAGTGGTAATGAGGAAAATGATGCTCCTGATAAAGAAAAAGTTGAAGAAGAACCGGAAAGACACACTAAGAATACTAAATACACTAAAGAATATTTTGTTGCTAAGAAACATGGTAGTGAAAGAAAGCCTTGGGTCCAAAAACCTATGTCTTTCCCTGGTAAGAAATACAAGTCAAAGGAAGACGAACACTATAATAAGTTTTGGGAGTGGATGAAACCTTTATTTTTTCAAATAACTTTGACTGTTGCTATTAAATTCCCTCCTTATTCAAAGTATATGAAGGATACTGTCTCTAATAAAAGGAAGATCCCTAATGAAGAATTTTTTTACTTTGCTTGCTAATTATTCCTTTAATGGTAAGGTTCCAAAGAAACTTGGATACCCAGGGATTCCAACTATTCCTTGTTTGATTAAAAATAGCTATGTTAGAACTGCTTTGTGTGATTTAGGAGCAGGAGTTAGTGTTATGCCTTTTTCTCTCTACAAGAGACTTCGATTGGAAAAACTAATACCAACTAATATATCTTTGCAAATGGCTGATAACTATTCCTGTTGGTATATGTGAGGATGTACATGTTCAAGTGGCTCATAATTGCTTGATATTAACTGACTTTATTGTGGTTGAAATGCATGAAGATGACAATATGTCTATTATTCTTGGGAGGCCTTTTCTTAATACTACAGGAGCTGTTATTAATTGTAATCAAGGAAATGTGATTTTAATGTTAATGACAAGGAGCATACTGTCTATTTCCCCAAGAAGATTGATAGGACTTATGGCTTAAATTCAATTGAACATGTTGAGGGCATCCAAGTTGGAGAAATATATTGTCCCATACCACGGGAAAAATATGAAACTATTATGATTGGGACCATTGCTATCAAGGTTGAGGTAATATAATCATTAGTGGAATACAAAGTTTTGTTTCATATAAAATTGTTTTGGTAACAAGACCTGATCAACCTTGTTAACAAAGGGATTTTAATGAACAAAACAATGTTTTCACCATGATTATCTTTGCTTACTTTTATTTTCAGCCATTTTAGTTTTTGCTTTCACTTAGTTTACTTTTCTGTTGCTAGTTGCTTGCTTATTAGAGTGTCTTAGAACTTCTGAAGTTTTAGTTTTGTTTTGTTATTGCACCATCCCAAAGCCATCTTTCTGTCAGAAATTCATTCATCAATACCTGAAAATTGCTAAAAAATAAAGTGTCTCGAAAAAGGGGCAGAGAAGTGCCTGGAGTGACCCAGGGGGCACACCAGGCAGGCACACCACCTGGTGCTACGACCACCCCAGGGGCGCGCCTAGCCATGGTGTGGGCCACCCCTGGCCCTCCACTCACTCTCTCACTTGCCACCTCCTTCTCTCTCCCGAGAAAACATCAGTTCATTTCTCAAAATCACGTTCTTGCTGTTCTTGTCCACGATTTTTCGATCTCCTTGCTCAGTCCATCTTTGCTGCTGAAATTGGTGCATTTATTCTCCGGTATGTGACTCCTCCGCTTGTCCAAGTAGATTTGTGTTTAGTGGATTATATCTTGAGTATTTTGCTATTATAGGTGATAGGTTATGTGAGCTTGTAAGCTTGTTCAATTCTTAGAGGAATTGTTTTTATGCATGTTTAGGCCTCTTACAAGTCCCTATGAGTAGTTCCCTTCATTATGTATTCACTTTGGAATCACCTGTATAATGGATGTTTAAATTTTAGAATATCAAAGATGAACAACCACACTTTTGGAGAAATATTTGAGAGGGACACACCCAGGAGGGCAAGGCCTTCAAGATCAGCCTATCAATTTAGGACGTCATATAATGAAGATCTTATTGCACCACGCTTTGGAAATGAAGGAGATGAGGGAGATGCTCACCCATCTACCTTCCCTTGTTTTACCTTTTTGCAAGCTGTAGGGATCCTTGATGATTTCTTACTTCTTGTTCAGAGGGTTGGTTTGACCACTTACATGCAGGATGAGAGTGAGCAATATTCCATGCTCACCAAAACTTTCGTTGAGAGTTTTGCTTTCACAAACACCCCTTATCAGTCAACTGTTTCGTCCAAAATTTATAATTTGCCTATTACCATGTCATTGGAAAGATTTTGCAGCATTATAGGCATATGCATGACTAGGACAGTGAAGAAGATCCAAGGTCAACCCACTGATTTGCTGGAGCTCTACCGAAGCGTGACAGATGACGATGACCGCATAACTCAGCGCGGGAATATAAGGAACATTCAACTCCCAGCTCTTAGATATTTTGCTTATTATCTTGCCACTAGCATTCTTGGTAGGGAGAACACTAGTAATATTTCTAATTATCATTTAGCCTTCCTCACTGCTGCACTTAATAATGATACCAAGTATAATCTTGGTTCTCTCATTGCTCGCCACCTAGCCGCTAGAGGACCTATTTATGGGGGCATTATTGCCTCACGCGTGGTTGCTGCTTTGGAACTCTCTATTGTTCCTAATGATACTGTGTTGACACCACAAAGGCTTGATCTTGCTGCTATGAAAACACATCACTTTGTCACTACTGACTCTAGTACTGAGGGTTTAGTATACATGATGTTTTTTACTGACGGAGACGAGAGGGAAATTCCTTTGCCACAATCCACTTTGTTCAGTATTTACAGGATGCCTTGGTCGCGTTCCAAGGAGGAGGTGGACGAGCAGCTCCGCTTGCTTGGTTTCCACGGGCAGCACCAAGGGGATGTGCCCTCTTACGACTATTCTACACACTACGCTAGGGCATCCTCAAGCTCGTATCAGGACGAGGGCACCTCCTCACGATACTACGGAGGCGCTCCATCTTGGCCAGCCTGGGATTGATACCCACTTAGGCCAAAAGCCTAAGATTGGGGGAGGTACACCGACATGACACTCATCTACATATCATGTGCAGTAGGTACTTTGTATATCCATGTTTCATTCTCTTTCTAGTTTCCGTTCTTTCTTTACTTTTACTTTCCAAAACACAAAAAACCAAAAATATTTTCGTTGTTTCTCTTTGTTTGCTTCTTTGTATTTTTAGCCTTGGTTTTCTTCTTCCTTTTTGCTTTGATTGGATTATTCGAAAAACCCAAAAAGATTTTTCTTTGCTTGTTCTTCCTTTTGATTTTTACCTTTAAAAATCGAAAACCCAAAAATATTTGTTGTTCTTCTTTGGTTTTGTGAAGTTCATTGCAGGGTTCATCAGTCCTTAGTGGAGTTGGGTTTCATTTTATTATTCAAGCCACATAAGTTAAGGGCAATAATGAAGATTAATGAAAACTTGAGGTGTGGTAAGAGGCTGGTAACGAACTCTATTTGTTTTCATTTTTGTACATATACTTATCATTGGGCATGCTTAGTCTGTTCATGTAAGGTGTATGTTATTTATGGATGCTTAGTAGTTCTTGCTTTCTTATGATTAGCTCCAGCTTGCTAATGGTTTGTAGCATGTCATATGAATGTTTGCTTGCATTGTTCTATTCATAACTTGGTATGACATTGTGGTATCCTCCTCTAAATGTTTCACTTGAATCGACTTGGCACATGCTCACGCATGCATATGACTGAAACAATAATCAGTTAAGCCTCGATGAACTATTTTTCTTTAGGGGACTTGAATCACTTTCATGCCATAATTAGTCATGTTTTGTTGCAAGCATGATTATGACAGTTATTGCTCTCTTGTTTGTCACTCCCTTACTATTGCTAGCCTTCACTTGCACTGAGTATGAGCTCTACTCATGTTTCCAACTCCCCAAAACCAATATTGCCAAAAGTGTCACCTACCTATTAGCATCATTTGCTAGTCCGTGCATATTCAGTATGTCTTGTTTTCATGCGAACAACATGTTTGCTTGTTATGAGAAAGTTAGTTAGTAAAGCTCTCACGAACTTGATGGCACACTTACTTTCTTGCACTTAATAACCTTGAACCATTGTGTCCATCTTTGTTGCATATATGCTTGCGCTTTATGAGTTGAAGTTAGCAGAACCATGTATCATGGGGAACGCTTTCAACATTGCACTTATTATTCCGTTGATATCATGATTCTTTTGCTTATGGATCCCGGAAGTGTGAAATAAAAGGGGAACTTGTAAGTTCATGGAGTTTGTATGTGTGTTAGAGAAACGCCTGGGCCGCTAGCTTAAGCCATGCCTAATCATGGTGGAAACTTGCAGCATAACCATAATGAGCACTCTATGAAGCATCCTCAATAAAAACCTATGCAAATAGCAAATAAAAAGATTGCTGAGATGCTCATTGTCTACTTGCCTTGTCATTTGGATTATGGGATAGCTCCTGTATCATGTGGAAGGGGTACCCCATTGGCAGTTCTTTATGATACATATGTACTTACAATGACAAGAGCTTACTTGTGACTGAAGTTGAGTAGCATGAGGTTCGGTACTCGTAAGCAAGGGGCATGAGATTTCAACTTCTAACTTGTCAAGCATATCCTCTTAGTTGTGTCACTTTCACCTTAACCATTTAAAGATGCTTATGATAGGGGGAATGCGAGCTCAAAGCTAACGAGTACCATACTTTCATCATTTCGAAGCCTTTCAAACTTTTTAAAACCTTTTCACTTCCTTGTTGAGTCACCACTTATTCTATGAGCACTTTCTTGAGAGCATAGTTGTCATTCTTAGCGTAATGTGCTTGTCTCAAAATTTGGTTAATTGTGTCATGACTTTGATGCTTGTATCTTTGATATCTTTACTTCTAGTCTCAACTTGAACTTCAGAGGTGCCTCAGCATTTATTTGCTCTACAATCAAAGGCAAGCGAGACACCACTCTATCATACCTTTTTATGAGCATTGCAATGTTGCTTATGTTTATGCTTCATGCTACTTATTATTTTTGAGTTGGAATCTCTTCATAGCTTGCAATGACTATTAAGTAAACTTATTTGCATACTCTTTATTATGAATTGCCTAAGTAGTTGATCATATGCTGAGAATATATACATCTTATGAAGCAAATGTGTTCGTGAAAGTTTCTTTTATCGCACTTAGATTTCAACTGAATTGCTTGAGGGCAAGCAATAAGCTAAGCTTGGGGGGAGTTGATACGTCCAAAACGTATCTACTTTCCCTAACACTTTTGCTATTGTTTTTCCTCTAAACTTGTGTGATTTGGATACAATTAACATGGACTAACGCTGTTGTCAGCAGAATTACCTTGGTGTCTAGTTTTTGTGCAGAAAATCAACTATCAGGAAAAATCCCAGAAATACGCCAAAAATCCTATTTCACCAGAAGACTCACGGAGCCAGAAGACAAGACGGAGGAGGGCCACGAGGGGCCCACACCACCTTGTCGTGCGGGCCAGGCCAGGCCGCACCTGGGGGTGGTGTGGCCGCCTCTCGGTCACCCCTCGGCCTTCCTCTTCGCCTATAAGTTTCCTCTTGACCTAAAAACCAAGGGGGTTCGACGTTTTTCCAGAAAGAGTTCCGCTGTGCTGCCACCACCAGGTTCTGCAAATTAGAACCAGAAACTCTGTTCTAGCACCTTGCCGGGACCGGGATTGGAGCAGATCATTGCCATCATCGTCACCATCGCTTCTCCATCGACCATCCATGATTCCCCATCCATGAGTGAGTAATCCCCCGCTGTAGGCTATGGGGATGGTAGGGATTGGATGAGATCGTTCATATAATGGCATCAGATTGTTAGGGCATGGTTCCTAGTATCTATTATTAGTGCTTTTTGACTTTGTTGCAACTTGTTATGCTTAATGCTTGTCACTAGGGCCCAAGTGCTATTATTTCAGATCTGAACATGTTATTGATTCATTATGATAGTATCCTTTACCTGCAAGTTGTATACACATATTGTTGTCCGGAACCAAAGGCCCCAAAGTGACAATAATCGAGATAACCAGAGGGGATGGCTTTGATGTGAGGATCACATGTGTTCTCAGAGTGTTAATGCTTTGCTACGGTGCTCTATTAAAAGGAGCACCTTAATTGTCAGTAGTTCCCTTGAGGCCCTGCTGCAAACGGGCTGGCAGGACAAAAGATGTTGTGCAAGTTCTCATTGTGAGCACGTATGACTATATATGGAACACATGCCTATGATTATTTAGTACTTAGATGCTTTACTTTATTTGGCTGCAAATTCCCTATGTCTCGATTGCCATATGCATTGTCTTGTCCATGCAACGCCCGTCCATCCATCCCTGTGCCTACCGCACTCGAATCCTACTGTTTACTGCTATTGTTATTGCTGTCTCTACTTTACTACTGCTGCTACTTTACTATTGCTACTACAAAACTGTTGCTACTGATAAACTGCTGTGAGCAAGATTGTTTCTAGGTGCAGCTGAATTGACAACTCAGTTGTTAAGGCTTATAAATATTCTTTGGCTCCCCTTGTGTCGAATCAATAAATTGGGTTTCACTTCCCTCGAAAATACTGCGATATACCCCCTATACTTGTGGGTCATCAGTGACTCGGCCAGCTCCTACTTTGACCTTGTCGTACCTCAGCTAACACAACCATTATACCAAAGCGTGACCCTACCCAGGGTTATCCCCCCAACATTAGTCCCCAAAGCTGGTGCGGTCTTAACAACTTTAGCTGCTATGGCCACAACAGGTTCAACCTACTAAGATTTTGATCTTCTTGCCGAGTTACCCTTTGATTCGGCCTGCTCACTGTAGACTTTGTCTTCTTCAACTTCCCTTGGCTCATTCTAAGTTATTCCTCGCTAGTCGGGTTATTCTTCCATATCCAGATCATACACGCAGATTCATTCCTTCTCGCGTACACTTCCCCATATCCTACATGGAGGGTAATCATTTCTTTGTCTAATTATAAGAGCCTATGCCAATAACTGCGCTAGTTATAGTGCGCACTGTCAGGGATAACTGATGTGAATGTCACATTGTGGCTGTCTCCTCATTAACCGTAACACCACATCCTGTCGTGGGATCTGTTGTACCATGTGGCCTTTCTTGTGGCTCGCTCCTGATTGGCTGATACGGCTGATACACAGCAACATCATGTGGCTTCACTACAGTGCGCGATCCTACAACCCTACTTAAGGACGTGGTTAAATAGGGCGTGAGGGATGCCCCTTGGTCATTTCCTCCACCTCGCACGCGCCTCTGCCTCTATTCTTCCTCTTTCTCTTTGCAACAGTAGCACCGCCGCTGTCACTGCTTCTTCTCCGCTTAGCGCCGCCGCCGCGTCCTATCGCTGCTTTTCTCCTTAGCGGCACCGCTGCTCCAGCATAGCCACGTTGTTATGGGACTCCTTGTGGATTTACCCTTGGAGTGGCCCGATCTTTACAGATTTGAGGCGGGAGTGAGGGAACTCACGATGAACACGATGAACGCAACTCTAATGCAAGGTAAAGATACAAACACACGCCAAAACACACCCGATTCGATTTGCTCATGTTGGTTCGAACAACCAATCCAATGGAATCCTCGGCGAGAGACCTTGCAATAGAATCACCAAAGGTGAGATCGGCAAGCGGATGATAGAATCCAAACCAAGGAGAGAGTAGCAACCAAGTAGAATCCCAAAGGGGAGACACCAAGCACTACTAGAATCCTTGATAGGGAGATACCAAACACTTGAGGAGGTTCTTGACGTCTTGGAGAAGGGCACCGACTCCAAGGCCTTGTACAACTCATAGATCTACTATTGAGAGGGGGTTCCCATCTAGGGTTAGGCACATGCCTCAATTCATCATCATCTGTACCTAGATCTGAGCCACAAGGGGGTATTTATAGTACTAGGGGCGAAGGGCTAGGTAGGAGGGAATATTCTGGGCATCAAACCCTTCACAGTGCGTAGACAGGTGTTTCAGCGATAAGTCCGGTCGCGTCAGACGTAGAGCCGGAAATTCCAGCGGGCGCTAGTTTGTTTCGGCAGGCGCCGGACTGCACGTCTTCCTAGCGTTTCGGTGTGCACCTATTTGCTTCGGTGGCGACCGGAAGTTACGGCTGGGGCTCCGATCGACCGGTCCGGGTGCCGGAAGTTCTGGCGGGAATTCCGGTGGTGCCAGGCTTAGCGCCGGATTCCTTCTTCCATCTTATTTTCCATGCCTCTTGCTTGGGGGTCTCGGATCCATGTTCATACTTGTCGTTTCCTCTTGGCATCATGGTCATGGGCCTGGTAACATCATATGCATTTGTCTCAAGTAGGATCTCATTCGCATAATAACCAAAGAGAGATGAGGTATGGAAGGAATTCACCTTTGGAGTGATGGTTAGCGTGGCATGATGTGGGCCAATGGTGAATGCCGTGTATTGGGCTTCATCATCTCCCCCGGTTGAAAACGAGTTGACCTTAACAATGGTCTCTCATCACACAAGGAAGGAGGTGTGCCCTTGTCCTTGTTCTTGTACATGGTCGGATCACCGGTTTCGAAGCCATTCTCAAACATGTTGAAGAGCTTGTGGTACTTCTCGCCATTATTTTGTGGTTGGATATCTTGTACCATGAGCCTTATCGGTGGTGGTAAATCTTGGGTACCTTGCAAAACTGACAACAAAGAGGAGGGAGACTAGCGCACGCGTGTGCTCTTGAGAGGACGGTGACGCTGGCCAGACACGCATGCGTGCAACAGTCCCGTCCTGCTCTTTTTGATCGCCATGTGGCCACACTACTCCTCTGCTAGTGTACTGATTCTGCTATTAGACGTGTGTGGTAAACAAATACGTAGGCAGCAGTATATGTAAAAAGAGCAGTGAACCATGGAAAAAAGAGAAAAACTGTAAACTACCGCTGGATCTTCCCATGCACTGCGATCAAAGATAGTATAACACAGTATAAACAGGCAGTGCACGGTCGGTGCACTGGCAGAACATCGTCTCGTGCAATGCGACCGAAGGCAGTGCAACACAACACAACAAGGAAGTGCACGAGTAGTGCACTGCCTCGCCGTGCACTGCGCTCAAAGGCAGTGCAACACAGTATAAACGGGCAGTGCACGGGTAGTGCACTGCCAGGACATCGTCACGTGCACTGCGACCGAAGGCAGTGCAACACAACACAAAAAGGCAGTGCATACCTCGCCATGCACTGCGTTTGAGGGCAGTGCAATATAATACAAAAAGGTAGTACATAGACAGTGCACTGCCAGGACATCGTGTCGTGCACCACAACCGAAGGCAGTGCAATGTAGGGTCAAAGGGTAGTGCAAAACAAATAGTTCTTCAAAAACCTATAATATGGGATCTAGTTTTGTAGATCTCGACGCGACTAGTGCAATTGTGAAAACGGATCTCAGTTTAGATGATTCGTTTAAAAGATATCGCATTTTTCGTGTTTGAATCTAAAAAAGAAAGGGAAAAAGGACCACCACCCCTCTCTCTGCAGGCACCACGTGTCGCGCGGGGAAGGCCAGGAACAACGCAAGAAGGACTCTCCGGACGCCACGTGTAGCAACATCAGCGATTGTAGATCACGCTCGGGAACACGCGTGCTTTTTCTAGCCTTTTCGAACAAAGAGGGAGAATTGTATGAAGGATTGTTAGTAGGGGTCACACTCAAGTCTCTCTTCTCACATTTGGTGGCTTGTGTCATGGCACTCATGATTTTTCCACTCAGGTTGGGCTTGTGGCACTCACTCTCTTGATGGTGGTTCACTCTCTCACCACTCATCTCACAAGGGTCATGATCTTGCTTTACCTTATGCATGGATGTCATGTTGGATGCGATAACTTGGCTTGGCATCATGGGTTGGAGCATGAATGTCTTGTCGTTCCACTTGAAGGAGTATTGGTTAGTGGAACCATGATGTATGACTCTTTTATCATATTGCCATGGTCTCCCACGTAGCATGTGGCACATGGACATTGGCACGACATCACACTCGACGGTGTCTTCATATGGGCCAATCTTGAAGGAGACGTTGACCTTGGAAGTTATCCTGAGTGCTCCACTGTCATCAAGCCATTTTACATGATAGGTATGAGTGTGCTTGGTGCATGGAAACTTGAGTTTCTCACAAAGCTCCGTACTTGCGAGGTTGTGGCAACTACCTCCATCAATGATCACCTTTATGGACTTGCCATCAATCTCGGTACGAGTTTGGAAGATATTGAGGCGTTGGTCCTCTCTTGGGATGGAGTTTGTTGTCAAGACTTGAGCTATGACAAGTGCGGGGCCCGGATCATGCTTGCATACAAGTGTGTCATCCTCTTCCATTGTGGCTGTCCTTGCAATAGCTCGTTGAGTGAGGGCTTCATATTCCTCTTCACTCACGGAGTAGGTTGCAACATTCTCATCCGTAAGCATCACCCTTGAGTTGGTGCAATCATATGACTTGTGACCTTTCACTCCACACTTGAAGCAAGTGACTTGACTATTCGATGCTGTGTTGGAGGAGGGTGTTATCACTGTCTTTGCTTACTTGGATGATCTCGGTGCTTGGTTTGTTGGCTTTGCAGGAGCATTTGCATTGATGGATGCAAAGTATGATTTGGACTTCTCGTATGCATTCTCCTTTTGCAAGTGCCGCTCAGCCTTGGTAGCTTGATGGAGGAGCTCGGTGAGGTTCTTGTACGGTTGAAAGTCAACAATCTTCCTTATTGGGTGGCTCAAACCATTGAGGAAACTTGCTATGGTTTGCTCTTCGAGTTCTCTCACATCAGCTTGCATCATGGTTTTCTCCATTTCCTTGTAGAACTATTCAATTGACTTGGTGCCTTGTTTCAAGTTTTGTAGCTTGTCAAAGAGATCTTGTCGATAATGCTCGAGGATGAAGCGCTTATACATCACTTCCTTCATCTCGGTCCAAGTTTCAATTAGGGGTTCCTCTTTCTGCTCGCGGTTCTTTTGGTAGTCTTCCCACCAAACATTTGCATAGTCCTCAAACTCAATGGATGCCATTGCAACTTTCTTCTCTTCGGAGTAGTTGTGGACACGGAAGATTTTGTCAACTTTGAGCTTCCAATCAATGTATGCATCGGCATCTTCTTCTCCCTTGAACTTGGGCATAATGAACTTGAGCTTCCCAAATTTGCCCTCTTCATGTTCACGGTGGAAGTTGTGGCAATCTTGCCTTATGATCACTTCAGTTGGTGCACGTGGTGGAGGATGAGGAGCTTGGTTTTCTCGAGGACGCGGTTGAGGAGGATCTTGATGCGTAAAGTCTCTTCTACGCCTTTGCTCGGGATCATTTGCATTCATTGGTTGTTGATGACGATGGTGGGGTTGAGCGTAGCGGTTGTTGTGTCTTGTGCAGCGTGCGTCCTCATCATCGTCACTTGTGTCCCATTATGGTGCATGATGAACTTGTTGTGGTTGTTGGCGATGGTCATGGTGTCGATGTTGGCTCCTATCATTGCGGTTGTCTTCACCATGGAGTTCTTGTTCTTGTAGAGGTGGTGGTGCTTGTACCATCGCCTGTTGTGGGGGGCGACCATGTTCTTCTTCGGATTCGCATGATGATCATTGCGCTGATGACGTCTTGGTTGCTGAGCTTTTGGGTCAACCGCTTGTTCATGGCGATGACGAGCTTGTTGTTCCCCATTGTGGTGGTAGGGCTCTCCATGATGAAAGTGGGAGCGCGTAGTGTCGCCATGATGACTTGAGGAGGCCGCGCGAGACGAACTTGACGAGCTTGAATGGTGTCCACGATGGTTACCAAGGTTGGCAATAGCTTGGTGGAGAGCTTGGAATTGAGCTATGTGCTCCACTTGGCGTTGCCGGTCACGGTAATCGAACTCTCAAAAAGTTTCATCAAGCCAGTTCTCAAGGCTATCAAATTGGGCATTGAATTCTTAGCGTTGCATCCATAAGTTGTGGCGCATGGCAAAACCATGTTGGTTGTTGAAGTTGCCATCTCCACTTTGTCTGCTTCCCCTAGACATGTTGTATGACCACAAGTGAAAGGAAGGTGGTATTGGTGGTATGGTATGTGCTACCTTGTCTCACTAAGTCAAAAATTGGAAAGGTTGTTCTTGCCGAGAGAAAAGCGAATAGACAAGACACACACACAAAGGCCTATGGTGGTAGGTTAGGAAGGTGGATAGCCAATGGAAGAACCAAACGAAAAGGTTATTGTCAAGGGTGGTAAAGAACCAAAGATCAAAAGCAAAAGGATACGATCTACAAAAACACAAAAGGAACACACACGTGGAGACTTATGTGGTTAGCACAGCTATGAAAATGAGCAACAAAAAAAATTGGTCCTAAAGAAGACTAATGCTCGGTGTCATGCCAACACAAGGAGAGACCACAACTTGTTCGCCAAAAGAGGATAAGCAACGGATTTGTGCACTTGCGTTGGTCACACTTTTTCTCTCTTTGCTTACAAGCTTGAGACCCTCTTTGTATTGGGGGACTATTTTCTTTCTATTTTTCTTTTTCTTAAAAGATTTTGTCGTTTATTTTGTACTTGACGAGGGTTTATCTCGTCAATGCCCATTGTTATGGACTTGGGTTTTGGAGAAGGAGGCAGCGCTAGAGGCATCAATCGGCTAGCAAACAAGCACACAGGGACGCAAGTTTTACCCAGGTTTAGGCCTCATA
Source organism: Avena eriantha (assembly GCA_910589775.1). NCBI lineage: Eukaryota > Viridiplantae > Streptophyta > Magnoliopsida > Poales > Poaceae > Avena > Avena eriantha. The sequence goes on from OU342744.1 coordinate 443,611,003, forward strand.
GAGGTCCCTACTCATGCTTATCTGCTCTTGGAATTAACAAAGGAATCGAAGATTACAGGGGTGCGCAGATGCGATCCAGCGAGAGTTGTGGAAACTAGGGTGGAGATTGTTCTCCTCGCCGCCCCCTCCTAGCCTTTATATAGATAGGCTAGGTCTCGGGTAGCAGGTCGAGTCGGTTATAGATTAGGGTTTGCCCCTCTAAACTTTCTATCTTAAGCTTCATCTTGCCTCGCAAGCAATCGTAGAGTCCGTGGGTCACCCGAATTCTGTATTGGGCCTTGGCAACGCCGTGAGATCCTACCGTATCCGGGCCGTATATACCAAACTCGAGTACCTGTAGGGTATACCCATGTCAGTATCCCCCGAGTGTCCAGTGGAATCGCAGATTCCACTAGGGACTTTATGAAGCCTTTCGAGTGCATGACTGAGTATATTTTCGAGTGTTCAGTTTGTGTCATAGGGATTATTGTTATACGTGCCTGATTTATCCGATGTATCGGTATCAGTTAACTGCCTTCGGGCAAAACAACGCAATCTACTCAAACTTGAGTACCCGGACTCGAATTCGGGAAAGTGCTAGCATAATTCGACTCAGGCCACGGAGGTGTTACAGGAGTTGAATTCCACTGTATAAGTGTGAGCACTCAACGCGTCTATCAAGGCATGTCCATTGCACCTGTAGGTACGGATATATTTCTGGTAGTGCGCAGTAGATGCGTTGCGAGGCCTTATTCAGGTCTTATCTTCACGCTGTAAGTCCAGCATCTGAATTTTTGTCATCGCGGAGCTGATTGGGGTGGCCCAGGAGACACAATATCTTTGTAGGGATAGTATGAGGCGGAGTCGCCATAGCATTCGAGTGTATATGTTATCAACACACAGTATGATGTACAAATAATCATAGGGTGCGCGACCAGCGCTCCCTATGGGAGTAGCCCTCGAGTGCCGGGTTGAGTCAAAGACTCAAGCGGGGACTAAAGACCTTTTGCGACTACTGTCATTTTTTGTTGCTTGTTTTAGTCGAATTTGCTTCCGGCGCTCCCTATGGGAGTAACTGATGACCCACAAGTATAGGGGGTGTATCGCAGTATTTTCGACGGAAGTGAAACCCAATTTATTGATTCGACACAAGGGGAGTCAAAGAATATTTATTAGCCTTAACAACTGAGTTGTCAATTCAGCTGCACCTGGAAACAATCTTGCTCATAGCAGTTTATAAGTAGCAACAGTTTTGTAGTAGGAATAGTAAAGTAACAACAGTAGTAAAGCAAAGACAGTAGTAACAAAAGCAGTAAACAGTGGGATTCGAGTGTGGTAGGCATAGGGATGGATGGACGGGCGTTGCATGGACAAGACAATTCACATAGCAATCAGAACATAGGGCAATTGTAGATAAATAAGATAAAGCACCCAAGTACTAGACAATCCTAGGCATGTGTTGCATATATAGTCATACGTGCTCGCAATGAGAACTTGCACAACATCTTTTGTCCTGCTAGCCAGTTTGTAGCGGGACCTCTAGGGAACTACTAGCAATTAAGGTGCTCCTTTTAATAGAGCACCAGAGCAAAGCATTAACACTCCATGAACACATGTGATCCTCACATCAAAGCCTTTCCCTTCTGGTTATCCTGATTTCTGTCACTTCGGGGCCATAGGTTACGGACAACAACGTGTGTACACAACTTGTAGATAAGACCAGAAACAATACTATCATAATGAATCAATAATAAGTTCAGATCTGAAATCATGGCACTCGGGCCCTAGTGACAAGCATTAAGCACAACAAAGTTGCAACAAAGTCATAAAGCACTAATAAGCTATACTAGGCACTATGCCCTAACAATCGGATGCCATTACATGAACGATCTCATCCAATCCCTACCATCCCCATAGCCTACAGCGGGGGATTACTCACTCATAGATGGGGGAAACATGGATGGTCGATGGAGATGATGGTGAAGATCGATGGAGATGGCTCAGGGGGCACTTCCCCGTCCCGGCAGGGTGCCGAAACAGAGACTTTCTGTCCCCCGAATCTCCCCTTCGGTTGCGAACCCCCCTGAGTGTTTAGGTCAGAAGGCTTCTTATAGGCGAAGAGGGAGACCGAGGGGGTGCCTGGGGCCACCACACCATGCCCTGGCGCGGCCAGGCCCAGCCCGCGCCTGGGGGGGTGTGGTCAGCCCCTGTCCCTCCTCCGTCTCGTATTCTAGCTCCTGGAGTCTTCTGGAAAAATAGGCACTTTGGCTTTTGTCCCGTCCAATTCCAAGAATATTCATTTTCTGACTTTCCTGGAACCAAAAACAGCAGAAAATAGACAGCTGGCACTATGGCTCTTGTTAATAGGTTAGTCCAAGAAATCATATGAAAACTACTCCAAAGTGTGGACAAAACACAAGAAAGTGGATAAAACCAAGCATCGAGCATCAAAAATTATAGATACATTTGCAATGTATCAGTAACCCATATTTCACAATCGAATCGTAGATTTGAGTGGTGGGTATGTCCTGAATGTTCATAGACCTGCATAAAGATAATCATAGGGTGCACGACCAGCGCTCCTTATGGGAGTAGCTCCTAAGTGCTTGGTTGAGTCAAGACTCGAGCAAGGACTAAAGTAGTCAAAATCTTCTACTCCTAGAGTTGATGATGTCAGTGTTGACGATGTGATGACCTCAGTTGCCCGTGTGGGTGGCTTTGATGGGACAAGACGAGCGGTGGGTCCCACATTCTGACTTTGATTTGATCGAGCATGCATAATCTTCTGTTTTAACTGCGTCTCCTCGATTTCCGCGTGTAATGGGAATAGTGGGGGACGGTTCGTGCTTTAGCTTCGCCACATGTCGATGGCGATGTGCTCCACGCGTGAAGTAGGGTTTCTAATGGCCATTGGATGGTCTCCGCGAGGAGGTTAAGTAGCAGTACAGCTGCGGTAATTTTCCCCATCTGTCTTCTTTGCTCGTGCCTCTGTCGCCATTGTTGCTGCTCTCTCCTTCCTTGCACACTCCCCTTTCGTGGCACTGGACCAACTCCGTGTCTTCCCCAGTTACTTCCTCCATTCACCGCCATCAAAAGATGGGTAAGAAGAAGGGAGGCGTCGCCACTGGGTCCACGGCCGCCATTGCTGCCACCAAGAAGAAGGGTGGTACCACCACCGCGGGCACCAGCGCCGCCGGCGCTAGGAAGAAGAAGGGTGTGGGCACTCGCGTCACCAACCATGCTTGGCGTGCGTCCATCATCAAGCCCACCGAGCTGCATCTTCATCGTCGAGATGGAGTTCTTCCGTCCTTGGAAGATGACTCACGAGTGCCCAGTGAGGAGGTAATACCTTGTCCTCCTCCTGGTTTCTAGGTGATGTTCCTTGCGTTCATCATCCGAGGTCTTTCTCTCCCCTGCATGCTTTCTTCAGGGGTCTCCTTTGCCTATATGGGCTCCAGCTGCATCAGTTGTCCCCAAATTCTATTCTCCACATCTCCTGCTTCATTACTCTTTGCGTGTGCTGGCTCGGAGTCGAGCCGCACTTTGGCCTCTTCAAGAGGATTTTTAAACTAAAACGCCAGTCGACGTCCGGTTTGGTAGTCTACGATGTAAGAGGCTGTGGAATCCACGTCGACTCCTCTGTCACCTACTTTGATATCAAGCTCATTGTGTCCATCCAAGGATGGAGAGACAAGTGATTCTACATCCACGACCAGAAGGCTGACGGAGAGCACTACAGACTCGCGCCCTTCGATCCAGCGACGCCGTGCAAGAGGAGGCATTCCTAGAAGAATATTGTGATGCCTGGCGAGTCCGAGGAAACGGATGTGCTATATAAGCGTGTCTGCGACCTCGAGAGTTGCATAAGCAAAGAAGAGGGAGGTGCTACCCTCATTCGCACATGGTTGCGCCGCCATGTCCATCCTCTACGGGCCAGAGTCCACCCCATGTTCCGCTGGGCCGGTGCGAACGATGCCACTCGCGTATCTTCCAATGGCATTTCTGCGGGTGAAGTAGATAGGAGGCTACGATTGGTGACCAAATATACCGCCAAGGAGAATCTTCCGGGTGAACCAGTCATGCTTCCTTTTGACACCTCTAACCCTCCTCCTGAGGTAGAATTGTACTACGAAGTAGTTTTCTTTGTTGATTGCCATTAAGTACTTGATGCATAATAATGTATCTTCTGAATGCAGGATTGGAAGGTGTCTTCCAATTTGCGTCCTCGCCCTGAAGGAGTTATCCCTCGTGAAGTGGAGGAAGAGGATGAGTCGGAGTCAACCGTCCTAGTTGAAGAAGAAGAGGGAGCCCCCGAGTCCAGCGACCAGGACACTCGCAAGCGTTCTCGCAGCGAAGATTCTGACGCTACTTCTCTGACGATGCCAAAAGGTCCTTCTACTGCTGCAGAGGAGCCAAGCCCTGCCGATCCCATGCGTTCCATGGCTCCTCTTGCCCAGAAGAAGATGCGACTACCGAAGGATTCGTCAGAGTCGGAGGAGCAATCCTTCGACCTTGATAAATTTGACTGGTGAGTTCTGCATTCGTGACTTTGTATTGGTTTCTTTTTGGAGCTGCTTTCCCTGATGTTTTTGCTGAATGTGTTTTGTATTCAAGCGGCATCGTCGTCTTCTGAAGATTTCCAATTAGTGAAGGAATCTGGAGTCACAGACTCCAAGGCCAAGGAAGTGGCCGAACGATCTTCCTCTCCTCCATTGGTGGCCCACTCCGAGCACAACTCGTCGAGTTCCCCGTATGCTGGGGGACACCAGATGGTTGCCGGGATGACTGCGCAACAGTCATCTTTGGAGTCTCTGGAGGATCATGTAAGCATCATTTTGCTGTTTCGGTAGTCGAATATATACTTGGTGTTGTTGCTGAACTTTTGTTTTCTTCTGGTGCAGCTCGTCGTGAAGGAAGCTGCTCGCCTGGTGGAGCAAGTCCTTGACATGGGTCGACAGCATGCGCGGCTGGACATTCGCCATCGCATTGTTGAAGGTTAGTTTTGGCTTTGTCTTTGTCTTCGTGAAGTTTCTAGATTTGATTGATGATATGTCCTATGCTTTGCAGTTGAGCATAACGAACTTCTTCGTCATGCTTCTTCCCTCTAAAAGGCACTTGCCGCGGCAGCGAAGAGTCACGACGAGCCATCGTGGACCTGGAGGAGTCGCGAAAACGCGAAGAGGGCTTGCAAAAACACGAAGAGGACTTGCACGCCTCCAATGCTGAAAGGGAGAAGTTGTTCGAAGAACAACTTTTCTCGATTGCCCAGTCCCTCTCAGGTGATTGCCAGTTTTGATGTTGTATTCTTCCTTGTTTGATGTCATATTGTTGTGTTAACACCTTTTTTACACAGATGCTGATGGCCTGAGCTTCGACGCCTAATCCCATCGCCGCGAGGATGCGCTGGCGGGTGCCATGGCCGCAGTCGAAGACCGCAGTGCTTCCCTTCAGGGGACGTTGACGAAGGCCAAGGGTATGCTCAGTCGCATCCATGAAGATTTAACTCCCAAGGCTGAGCTTATTGACAACCTTGAGGACCCGGTGGAATCCCTTGCTGGGGGTGTTCCCATGGAATTCAAGAACTCTCAGCGATCCGTCGGCGCCACCATGGCACTAGCGATGGTGCAAGCCCATGGTGTGGAGGTGGACCCTGCCGCAATCTCCAAGGTGATGCCCGTCAGCGCGGATGGCCACGAGGTAGTGTTTGCTCCCTTCGCTACTGGATGTGGTAAGTATGGGTCGCAGCTCATCAATACAGTCGTAAAATACTCCGAGGAGCTGCAGTGAGCGAAGAAGGCGGCGAAGGCTGTGGTGTGAGGGGCTGGCGCTGGAAAGTCTATGGCGTCAGAGGCTGCCACGGACTCGATGAGGCCCCCGAAGTCAAAGTTGAAGTCGAAGAAGCAGACTGCTCCTTAGTAGCTAATCTGTAATAGTTGTAGTTTGAAACTATGCTTTTTTGGGAGTATCCCTGTCGAGACTTTGCCGTTCTTGAATGCATTCGTGCCTTTTATCAATGTATTCTTGGTCCCTTATTTTCTCTTGCTTGGTTTGTGATAGGGTATGTCGAGTGGACCTTCGAGTGGTCCTCATGATCCTCCGCGCACTGATGAAACCTTGGCGCAGCCACGCTCAAAGGTGGAGGAGTTGTCTTTGCTTTTGTGACTACGCGATCGCATTAAGAAATTGGAGCGTGAGTTGCCCATCCTCCGGGGTAGCTCAGATGTATGGAAGTCGAAGGTGGAGAAGGCCACCGCCCGTGAGAAGTATCTCTTGGAGGAGGTGGCGCAGCTGAGTGAGCAGTTCAAATGTTAGCTTTCTGCCATCTCATCTTTTCTTTTAGTCAGTCCCGGCGATGCCTTGTCTTCATACTTTGCCCTTTTGCTTGGTGTAGTTGTCAGTGCTCGTCATTTGCAGGATGAGAAGGACTGGATTGCCATTCAAATGAATGACCTGAATCAAGAGCAACTGCAGGCAAGTGGGTACTTTTGGGTGGACCACGATCGTGTGATCGTGCTTGCGACCCTGCAGGATCGTGCTTCTCGAGTGCTTCATTTTTTGAAGAAGGCGCAGTCGTCGCTTAGGCCTATTTACCAAATGATGTTTCCGCTGGACGCCGTCCCTTCAAGCCTGTTGGCTCTTCTAGCGAAGTTCCAGGATTTGAGTGCGGTTTGCGAGTGCGTGCGGCAGTAGCTAATAGCTGGTGCGAAGGCTGCGTTGTCGCTGGTGCGACTGCATAGGCCGGATGTAGATGTTGCAGCTGTTGTCGCTGGGCCGCCGCCTCCGCCAGAAGGTATGACCTAGGACATGGTTCCGCACTACCAAGCGGTTGATTGCCCAGTAGAAGAAATTGTCAATTTCTTCGAGGAACAAATGAACGTTCTTCTGTTGCAGCAGTAGTGTGACTTGTATCCTGCACATAATTGTACAAGTGTTGTAAAGTACATATGAATATGTTGGGTGTAATTAATACCCTTTGATATGTGAAGAGCTTGCTAGCTTTTATATTTTGCGAGTGTATTTGTACTATGCAGTTCCTTTTTGTTAGCCTGACTTGTGTTATCTCAGTACCTTTCCAACCTGTCAGGTGCGTTGCAACTGGGTTGGTGTTTATCAAGGGTTCGATTAATGTTATGTCAGCTACTCAGGAACCTGTGATTTGTTCGTAGAACGAAAGTGTAAAGGGTGGCGTAGCCCCTGAGTGATAAATTTACAGGAAAATAAGGAAAACATAGAGTTTTGGGGCACTTAGCTTTATTTATAAACAGAATAGTACGAGGTACAATGTGTGGCTAAGTAGCCTGGCTGAATATCCTTATTTGCAAATGTAAAAAACGACTAGGGGTAGAAGCGACGCAACTACGCGACGTTCCAGGGATTGGAGTATACAACTCCTGTATCGATATCTTTAAGGCGATAGGCGCCACCTGGGATTACTTCTGTAATCATATAAGGTCCCTCCCAAGAGGACTCAAGCTTGAGATGTCCTTGCTGCTTCAGTCGCAGGACCAGGTCTCCTTCAACGAAGGATCTGAGGCATAGCCTTCTGCTATGGTAGTTGAGGAGGCTTTGCTGGTAGATCGTTGATCTCTCCGCTGGGATTTCCCGTGCCTCACCAAGAAGTTCGATGGAGTCTTCGAGTGCAAGAGTTGACTCCTGCTCGCTGTAACCGACCACCCGCGGGGCTTTGTAGCGTACTTCTGCGGGTAGCACCGCTTCAACACCGTGCACCATGAAGAACGGGGTGTATCCCGTGAAACTATTTGGAGTTGTGCGTAAGCTCTAGAGTACGGATTGCAGCTCGTATGGCCAGCATCCGGCGGCTTGTTCGAGTGGCCGGAGGAGTCACTTCTTGATTCCGCTGGAGACGAGGCCGTTGGCCTTTTCGACTTGACCGTTGGTCTGCGGGTGAGCCACCGAGGCATAGCTTATGTTGATTCCCAGGTTTTCGTAGAATTCCTGGAACTCCTTAGAGGTGAAGTTCGTCCCATTGTCCACGATGATGTTGTGTGGCACTCCAAAGCGGTAGACAATGGACTCGAAGAACTTGACAGTGCTGGCTCCTGATTGATTTGTCACCGGCATGGCCTCGATCCACTTGGTAAATTTGTTGACTGCGACTAAGAGGTAGACGTAACCTCTTGGTGAGGACTTCGGGAGCTTGCCAACCATGTTGAGTCCCCATTGCACGAAGGGCCAAGCCAATGGTATTGGCCGGAGTTCTGCGCCTGGTGCGTGAGGTTTGTCTACGAATCGCTGGCAGGCGTTGCAGCGCTGTACGATGTCCTTGGCGTCGCGCATGGCCATGGGCCAGTAGAATCCAGCTCGCAGAGCTTTGGCAACGAGGGCATGACTGCCGGCATGGTGCCCGCAGGTGCCTTCATGGATGTCGAGGAGGATGGCTCTTCCATCCCTGTCGGAGACGCACCGTTGGAGCACTCATGTGATGCTGCGCTTGTATAGTTTGCCGTTGATGAGGGTGAATGCCTTGGATCGGCGCGCGATGTGTCGCGCGTCAGTCATATCATCTGGCAGCCTCTTGCTAAGTAGATATGTGATGTAGGGTTGTGTCCAAGATGGCTCGATCATCATGATGCCCATTGGTCCTTCGAGTCCTATATCAAGCTCCAGGTCGTCAAGTGCCACTGGCTCATTGGGTGGCGTAGCTCCCGAGTCCGTTGACGTACTTTTCTTTTCTGGAGCCTTTGGCTTGACGGAGCATTTGCAGATGCACTCGAGAAATACCCCAGGTGGTATGGGGGCGCAGGTGGAGCCAATATTGGCGAGTAGATCCGCCCCTTCATTGCTTTCACGGCCCACATGGCCAGCTCACAGCCGTCGAAGTCCCCATTGAGTGTGTCGTAGAGGTCGCGATAGGCGATCATGTTGTCGCTCAGTGCGTCGCACTCGTGCATTGTTTGGTTGACCACCAGTTTGGAGTCGCCGTACATGAGGAGCCTCTTGGCGCCACAGGCTTTCTCCATCCGCATCCCATGAATTAGGGCCTCGTACTCAGCTTCATTGTTGGAGGCAGTGAACTGCATTCGCAGAATGTATTTCAGCTTGTCTCCCTGGGGCGATGTCAGTATGACACATGCGCTAGCTCCATCCTTTCGCTTGGACCCATCGAAGTGCATTGTCCAAAGATAGGAAATATTTGGCTTGTCAGGGAGTTGGTTCTCCATCTAGTGCACAAGGATGTCCAAGAGAACTTGCGACTTGATCGTGTCGCGCTTTTCGTATGTGATGTCTCATGGAGACAGTTCGATTCCCCAAAGCGCGACTCGCCCGGTGGCGTCAGGGTTATTGAGTATATGCCCGAGCGGGGCGTCGTTGACCACCACCATTGAGTGCTCCTGGAAGTAGTGGCGCAGTCGCCTTGCTGTCATGAAAACGCCGTACGCCAGCTTATGGTAGTGCGGGTACCACTGTTTTGTTGGCGTGAGCACCTCGCTGAGTTAGTAGATTGGGCGCTGGACCCCGTGGACCTTATTTTCTTTGGCTCGATCCACCACAAGCATCGTGCTGACCACCTGGTTGGTGGCAGAGATGTAGAGCAACAACGACTCTTTTTCGCGTGGAGTCACTAGCACTGGCGAGGTGGATAGTAAGCATTTGATGTCCTCGAGTGCTTCTTGCGCCTCGTCCGTCCACTCGAATTTTTCAGTTTTGCAGAGAAGTTGGTAGAAGGGCAATGCCTTTTCGCCCATGCGACTGATGAATCGACTGAGCCCCGCGATTCGCCCAGGCAGCTACTGGATGCCTCTTACATTCTTCGGCTTCTCCATGGCTAGTATGGCCTTTATTTTCTTCAGATTTGCTTCAGTCCCTCTCGCGGAGATGATATACCCGAGTAACTGCCCAGATGGCACGCCGAAGGCGCATTTGTCCGGATTGAGCTTGATCTGGTAGCGGTCGAGGTTGGCGAAGGTCTCGCGTAGATCATCGATTAGCGAGGCTTCCTCTTTGGTTTTGATGACGATGTCGTCAACGTAGACTTGGATGTTGCGACCAAGTTGATTCTTGAGGCAAGCCTGCATGCACCACTGATAGGTGGCTCCTGCGTTTTTAGCCCGAAGGGCATCGTGTTGTAACAGAACACACCAAAGGGCGTTGTAAACGTCGTTTTCTCCTGATCCTCCTCCTTCATTCAAATCTGATTGTAGCCTGAGTAGGCGTCGAGGAAGCAGAGACGCTCACATCCCATAGTGGAATCGATGATTTGGTCAATTCGCGGCAACGGGAAGTGATCCTTTGGGCAGTGCTTATTCAGGGAGGTGAAGTCCATGCATATCCGCAGGATATCCGTGTCTTTTGGGCACAAGCACTGTGTTAGCGAGCCAAGTGCTTTCCTTGATCTCGCGTATGAATTTTTCATCGAGGAGTCTATTGATCTCCATCCTGACTACTTTTTCTCTTGGTTCAGACAGTCGCCGAATTGTCTACTTGACTGGCCTTGCGTCTGGATTCATGTTGAGTGAGTGCTCGGTGAATTCCCTGGGAACTCCTGGCATTTCCGCTGGACACCAGGCGAAGATCTCCCAGTGCTCGCGGAGGAATTCGACGAGCGTGAGTTCCTATGCGAAACTCAAGTTGTTGGCGATGAGGGTCGTCTTGGTCTGGTCCGTTGGATGGACCCAGACTTTCTTCGTGTGCACCGACGAGTCGAAGGACAGGTCGGGTGAACTTGTCCTACTTAGGGGAGGCAGACTGTTGTTTGTCGACTCCTTTAATCTTGCGAGTTCCTCCTGCATGCCGAAAGACTGGGAAATTCTGTTGAATTCCCAGTCACAGCTGTCGGGCCTCTCGAATTTGCCGTTGATTGAGATTACGTCGTTTGGACCTGGCATTTTCATCTGCATGTAGGCGTAGTGCGGCACTGCCATGAACCTTGCGAACGCGACACGTCCAAGGATGCAGTGGTATTGTGAGGGCCAATCAACGACTTCAAAGTCAATGTGTTCTCGCCAAAAAATTTGTGGCGTGCTGAAGATGACGTCGAGGTTGATTTTGCCTAGGGGATAGATGCCTTTCCCTAGGACAATGCCGTGGAACGTCGTGTCTAAAACTTCTAGACACGTCAGAGGGATCCTCATCGCACGCAAGGTACTCGTGAACATGAGGTTAATGCCGCTGCCGCCGTCCATGAAGACATGACTCATGTCGAAGCCCCCAATCTGCGCCTCGAGTACGAGGGGACAGTGGCCTGGATTAGGAACTTGGCGCGGGTGGTCACGCCTGTCGAAGGTGATGCAGGAGTCACTTCCACTGAGGTACTCAGTGGTGGAAGGTGGAGAGTTTGTCGCCAACTTGACTTGGCGAGTGATGGCCTTCTACACTTGATTTCAGGGACGCCCTTTCTGGATCATCCCCATGTTGCCCACGGCTCGTGGGTATGGTTCGCCTCCGTGATGCTGGACCGGCGCGGCCGCGGGTGGTGGTGGTCCGGGCGGTGGTGGAGAGCTCCATGTGCCACATCGCCTGGGGCGGTTTCGTAGCCCCTGTTGACCGCGTCGCGATTCATCCGGGCCAGGCCCTCATGGAGTTTGAGGAACTCGCGGCAGTCTTTGAGAAGGTGGTTGGACTTCTTCTTGCCATCGTGCTTGTCGATGTAGAAGTGCACATTGCATGGTCCGGATAGTTTGTCCTTGATAGATGTTGCGGGTGCCTCTTCGCGAGTGCGGCGTTGCCACACCTGCGTGGTTTTTCCGCTGTCGCGGTATCCACCACTGCGGTATCCGCTGTTGCGGTTTTCGTCGCGTTTGTCGGCATAGCCGGCTACGACCATATTGACCTCGTCGTGATCATCGTACACGTGCATCCAACGTTTGCCTTGGCGGTCGCATCTGCGCGCGAGGTCCTCGTCATCATCGGAGTAGGTGCGGTTTTTCACCGAGTCTTCTCTGTCAGCCCCCCGATTCGCGATTTCCATTAGGTGGTCGGACGTTTTGGGCTTTGAGCGGCCCAGCTCCTCCCTGAGCTCTATATGGCGAACGCCTCCGTTAAACGCGTCGATTGCGCGGTCCTCCGAGATGTTTTCTGCGGAGTTCTTGATGATGGACCACCTCTGGATGTACGAGCGTAGCGATTCACCCAATCTTTGCTGGTAGCTTCTCAATTCTTCGATTTATTCGGGCCTTTTGTAAGTGCCCTTGAAATTGCGCACGAAGCTATAGACCAGCTCTTCCCAGCTGCGAATGGATCCGCGTGGGAGGTTGTTGAGCCATGCGCGAGCGGCGCCCTGCAACTGTAGCTGCAGGCATTGCATGGCCATGCTTCGACTCCCTCCATGTAGTATGACGGAGGAGATGTAGTCCTCCAACTAGATTTTTGGGTCCTGTAGACCGTCAATTTTTTGGGTTCTCCAACGGGAGTTTGAACCCCTTAGGAATTCGCTTCTGCCTGATGGCCCTACTGAAGCATCTGGCGCCACAGAGCTCAGTCTCATCTTCTTCTGAGTTAGTCGAACGAGCGCGTCTTACCCGCATCTTGTCGACTTTGCGCTGCGTGAGGTCATCGCATGCATCGTAGTCGCGATCATGCCGCCGTGAGTGATGTCGTCATGACAGATCGTGACTGTCATCACTGGAGGAGTACGAGTAGTACTTTTCTAGAGCCTTACTTTTCTTTGGCTCCGGTGTTGGTTCTTTGTCGAGGGCGGCCTCGATTAGTCCCAAGCCCGCGACCGTAGATCGGTGCATGGTCGCTCACGGATCTCTAGCCGGAGGTTGGTTGTTGAGGAGGTACATGGTGGCCGCTGTTACCGCAGCTTGCGGTGTTTTTGGGAGCATGTTGCCCCGCGTGTCGGCTGTCATACTGTCGTTGTATTGGGAACGGCAGTACCTGAGGAGGTTAGATAGAGGTGTGGGGACTAGCAGGGAAGCTATCGATGGCATCGCAGGCGGGATTGGATAACAGCGAGCGTAGCGGGACGCAAGAAGTACCCAGGTTCGGGCCTCGTGACGAGGTAAAGCCCCTACTCCTGCCGGATCTGACTATGTGGAATATGCGAACTACAAGTGCTCCTCGAGCTGTATTCTCTAGCTACTGCCTTAAATGCAATGAGACCAACCCTTTCTACTGAGGCCTTGCCTCTCCTTATATAGGCAGAGAGGCAAAGGTCTCACTGACCAGTCCGACTGGCGGGCCCCACAGGCGGGTCCCAGCCGACTAGTCATCCACAGTGTCCGGTATGGCTTGTCCTGTTGGAGTACGAGCGGTATGGCTGTCGTAGGCATAGTGGATGCCGTGCGAGCCTGTCGTCAGCACCGACCACTGTTCCTGCGTCACCCGCGCAAAGTCTTCGGTATGGGTGGGTAGTTGCCCGTCTTGTCACCGTACAGGGCGTACCATGCACTGATACACACGCCGCCCTGTCCCATTGATTGAGTTCGGCTATGTAGCCGTATCCGGCTACCAGGGGATAGCCGGCCTGTCTTGCGTTGTCCGGCTGCATCTGGTCAGCCGGACGCGCTCTGACTGTCTTGTTTCTTATTCGGTTGGGATACCCGGGGATCATCCCCCTGACACTAGCCCCCGAGAGCGTGTGGATTCCGCCCTTAGGCGAAATGTGCGTGCGCTTCCTCTTGTTTTTGAATTTGCGTCCGGCTGAGCTTTGTGTTCGGCAGATGTTCCCCTGCATCATCCGCGAGGAGGGCGCGGCGGTCCTCGAGGAGTTCGCGCCCAACCTGCCCGAGCCGCGCGCCCGGCGGTCCGGCGAGGAATCGGATGGGGATGGCGACGCCTTCCCAAGTCAGAACGACGAGCGGGCCACCAACCCGCACCCGGAGGTGCACGAGGAGGAGGCCATGCCGACCGCGGAGCCGGCGACGCGCTCCACGACGGACGGGGGAGTGGGCGGGAGCGGCTCCAGCCGCTCCGGCTCCTGCCGCCCTGCGGCGGAGGAGCCGGCGCCCAAGAGGAGCCGGTCCGGCGCCCCGCTGCCAAGCCGGTCCGGCACCCTGCCGTCAAGCCGTCTTGGCCGGAAGAAGGGGCCGCCTCCTGTGGTGCCGAGGTATATTCCTTCTCCCCCTTCCCTTTCTGTCTGTTTGCCTTTCTCCTCCTTTTCTGACTTTGGCTTGTTCTGCTCGTGTCTTCCTCGCTTTTTCCTTAGCACGCTCGTTTCCTTTGGAGCCGCGAGCCCGACTCGCGCGCCCGCCGGGTCGTCGCCCCGCACCCCGAATGCGCCGACCAGCGCTCCTCCTTCCTCCGAGGCGCAGCCTTCGCCTCCCCCACGGGTTGAGCCGACTGCCTCCGCCCAGCCGGAAGTCCCCTAGCCGGAGGCGAGGTCCTCCCAGCCGGAAGGCTCCTCCGCGGGCGCGCGGGGGGCTGCTGGCAAGGAGCTCGTTGTCGTTAGCGATGACAACTCCAACGAGGAGCCCGGGGAGGAGTGGCAGGCGGCGGTGGTCACGGCAAAGGAGTCCCTGGCCGTCAATGCCGTGGACGACGACGCCTCTTCCGCTGCCTCGTTGTCGGACCTTGCCGCCACGCTCAAGCTGGCGGTGAAGGAGATCCGGCTGCTAGAGGCCACAGCCGGTGGGAACCAGTCGTTGGAGCAGAAGCTCGCTGCCGCCAACGGGACCTCCTAGAGTGAGTTCACTTTGCCCGGCTCCTTCCTTTTTTTGTTCTTGTTTTTTTTTTGGGACTGATAGCCGGTTTGTTGTAGCCATCCTCGTGTGCGCTCAGCACGAGATCGATCGCTTGAAGAAGGGAACGACCGGTTGAGCAAGTCCAACTCCACTCTGCGGCTGCAGAACAAGGACTGGCACGCGCGGGTGGACGGTTTGGAGGCCACCATCAAGGAGTGCGACGCCTCGCTCGCCACCCGGACCGAGGCTTTCTCCCTTCTCGAGGCCCAGAACAAGGACCAAGAGAAGGAGATCAAACGGTTGGCGCTCAAGGAGAAGGCGCTGGTGGAGGAGCTGATACAGGTCGGCCACACCGCCAAAGGTGAGTCTTCTTTCCGTCTCGTTTTCTTTCCGGATCTGGTAGCCAGATCTGACTTCTCTTTTCTGACAGCTTTTTACCCCGGCATAGACCTGCTGGCCTACAACCGGCTGCAGGAGAATTGGCCGGGAGCGCAGCCTACGGCCCAGGAGCTCGTCGTCCTTCTTGGCGAGGAGGCTGCTAAGCTTCGCCAGGCGGCGAGGGACGTCTTCTCCTTTATCTAGCCGGAGGCTCCGGTCCCGGAGACAATGGCGCAGCTGGCTGCGAAGGTGGGAGAGGTGCCGGCTGCGGTGGACCAGCTGCGGAATCTGGCTGCACGAGCCGGAGCGGAGATGGCCTTGGCCTTGATGCTCTCCTGGTACAAGGACGCCTGTGTCGAGAAGATCGACGGAGGCTTCCGTGCCGAGGCTGACCTTGCCACCATCCGCCAAGCCCATCCGGAGCTCCGCGGGTCCGCCATAAAGATCGCTGACTATGTGGACCCCGACGAGGTCCTCACCGACTCGGAGTCCGCTGGCACTCCTGATGTGGAGGCCCTGATGCCGCCGCCTGCCAGCGCCGGGACCGGATCAAGCCCCAGGCCTCCTCCACCGCCTGAAGCCTCCGCTGGACATGATCTCCCCCACGGCAAGGGTCATGCTGCCTAGATATCGCCCCAGGATGCCGGGTGTAATTGTCTTGTGTTGTACACCTGTAGACCTTGTCTGTTTGAGCCGGCTGTCTTTGACGCCGGGTAAGTTGCGAGAGCTTCGTCTCTCTTTTGCTTGTTATTGTTGAAATCCTTTTTCCTTACTTGTGCGCTGAGTCTCTTTTTGCCATTTTGCCTGGCTAACCTTGTCCGGCTACACGCCTTTAGCCGGATAACCTACCCTCCAGTGGGGGCGCGCAAGCGCACCCACTGGGTGTAGCCCCCGAGATTCGCAGAAGTTGGCGAAGGCAGGTGCTTCGAATCTTCCTTCTTTCCCAGTTCTTCTGTCTTTATCCGACTAGACTCGTCTTAGTCGGTTGCTTTCGCTGGCTGAACCCTTTTAGCCAGGGGAACTAACATTCCAGTGGGGGCGCGCGAGCGCACCCACTGGGTGTAGCCCCCGAGATTCGGAGTGGCTGGTGCAGCCGAGTGCTTCGAATCTTCCTTGTCTTCTCTTGCTCCTGCCCTTGCCCTCACCTGGGCTCCGATCGGCCGGCTAGACGCCTTTAGCCGGTCGGCAACCACAAGATTCCACTGGGGGCGCGCGAGCGCACCTAGTGGGTGTAGCCCCCGAGATTCTGAGCGCTTGATGAAGGCAAGGACTTTAAATCTTCTTTCCTTTTCCTGAATTCCGACTCTACGTAGCCGGAAGAAACGTACGTACGCATACACACATGTCCACATAGGTTAGTAGGTTAGTCTGCCAAATTGTAGCCGAGAAACGGCTTGTTTTTCGAAAACTGGCTTGTTCCTTTCTAGACACTTAGTCGCTTTCCCGTGCGTTCTGCTGTTTTCGCTGCGTCCTTGCCGGGCAGCCGGGTTGCGGTCCGCAGCCGGAATCGAAGGGAGCTGACAGTACATTGCGCACGGTATTAAAGGCTTAGCAGCTGGATTGGTTCGAGCTAGTTGCAGGGCCGGGACACCCGATCTGTCGCGTCTCCTCCCCGTTTTTCATGTGGGATGCCTCGGGCTTTTGCTCTTGCTAGCCGGACAGCCGGGTTGCGGTCTGTAGCTGAGACGAAGAGTGGGCCTCTGACATCGTCGCACAGTACTCAGCCGGTTTGTTGACTTAGCAGGCCGGGCCAGCCGGCGAGCTCCAGGTAGGGGTTGCTGGAGCCGAAAAATAATAACTGGAAAACAGGTACATACATATTTCTGGCAAGGAGCCCCCGAGATTCTCGTGGGGGTCCGTATTTTTATTCATAGGGGTTTCGGGATACATACACTGTCTAGCGAATAGGTGCAAAATGGGCGCAGCAGGGCCGCGTTCCAGGGACGCTCGGTCTCCTCGTCTGACTTGTCCATCTTGTTCTTGCGTGGCTTCTGCGCGTCGATGAGGTAGTAGGAGTCGTTGGGCAGCGCCCGGCTGATGATGAAGGGGCACCTCCAAGGGTGGCGATAACTTGTGCATGCCCTTCGTGTCTTGCACCAGCCGGAGAACCAGGTCGCCTTTGCGGAATGCGACTGGGCGGATCCAGTTGGAATGGTAGCGACGTAGTCGCTGCTGGTATAGGGCTGATCTGGACAAGGCCAGCTCGTGGGCCTCCTCCAGGAGGTCCACTCCGTCCTCCCGCACCTCCTGGTTGGCTTTTTCGTTGCAGAGAAGCTTGCGAGGGGAGTCGAACTCGATGTCGGCGGAGAGGACGGCTTCCGATCCGTAGACCAGGAAGAACGGCGTGTAGCCGATTGACCTATTCGGCGTGGTGCGGAGGCTCCACAGCACAGCCGGAAGTTCTTCGATCCAACATCCGGGTGAACGCTCCAACGGCTCGATGAGACGTGGCTTGATGCCGGCTAGCACTAAGCCGTTTACTCTCTCGACTTGCCCGTTGGATTGCGGGTGCATGGTGGAGGCGAGGTCCAGCCGGATGCCATTGTTGCTGCAGAACCGGGCGAAGGCCCCTTTGGCGAAGTTCGTGCCGTTGTCGGTGATGATGCTGTTGGGGTAGCCAAAGCGGTTGATGATGTTGGTGAAGAAGGTGACAACCATCGCCTCGTCCAGCTTTCGGATAGGCTTGGCCTCGATCCACTTCGTGAACTTGTCCACCGCCACCAGCAGGTGGGTCATGCCCGCGCGCGCTCGCCTGAAGGGACCGACCATGTCAAGGCCCCAAACTGTGAACGGCTAGGTGATCGGTATGGTCTTGAGTATCGAAGGTGGCATGTGCCTGAGCTGCCCGAAGCGCTGGCACCCATTGCATGCACGGACCAACTGCTCAGCGTCCTCGAGGGCGGTGGGCCAATAGAAACCATGGCAAAACGCCTTGGCGACTATCGCCCTTGACGAAGCGTGGTGCCCGCACTCGCCCTGGTGGATGTCCTTGAGTAGCCGGTGGCCCGTATCCGTATCAACACATCTTTGGAAGATTCCGGATACACTGCGCTTGTATAGCTCGCCATTTATGATGGTGTATGCGTGCGCGCGGCGCCGGATTTGCCTGGCCTGCACCTCGTCGTCCGGAAGTTCTCCGTTGGCGATGTAGCTCATGAAGGGTTGTGCCCAGGATGGCACTTCCCGAATGACGAGGATGCCCACGTTCTCCGGTTGACGGGTGTCCGGGGGTCGTCCGGATGGCGTATCCGGAGAGGCAGCCCCCGAGCCGCTGGGCGAGCCGGCAGTCCCCGGGCCTTGCGAGCCAGAAGGCGCTGCCCGGCCGAAATTGGTGCGGGTCTTCTTTTTTGGTGGTTCTGCCGGCTCTGCTTCCGCCGTCCCGCCGGCCGGAACGGTTCCTGCCTAGACGATGGAGTCCGATTCTGGCGACGGGTTGATGGATGGCTTGCGTAGGTGCTCCAAGGACACCCCTGGTGGCATGTCCTGCCTGGTGGATCCGATCTTGGAGAGCCCATCGGCTGCCTCGTTGTTGACGCGGGGGATGTGGTGACATTCGCACCCGTCGAACGAGGCGCTGAGCTTCTGGATGTGGAACCGGTAGAGAGCCATGTTTGCGTCTCTGGCGTCCCATTCCCTGGATACTTGCTGCACCACCAAGTCCGAATCGCCGAAGCATAGGATCCGGTTGACACCGATCTCCTTGGCCAGCCGGAGTCCGTGCGCCAGTGCCTCGTATTCGGCTACGTTGTTGGAGGCCTTGAAGTGGATCTGTAGTACATACTCCAGCCGGTCTCCCTTGGGCGAGGTGAGCACGATGCCGACTCCCAAGCCCCCGAGCATCTTTGATCCGTCGAAGTGCATCCGCCAATGGTCTGAATCCAGAACCGGTGGGAGATACTGGGTCTCGGCCCAGTCGACAAGGAAGTCCCCCAACGCTTGCGACTTGATCATGAGCCGGGGCTCGTACTGGATGGAGTAGGCGGCGAGCTCGATGGCCCACTTGGCGACTCGGCCGGTGGCGTCCTTGTTGCTGATGATTTCCGAAAGGGGTGCAGTGCACACGACCTTAATCGGATGCTCCTGGAAGTAGTGCTTGAGCTTCTTGCATGCCAAGTACACGCCGTAGCACATCTTCTAGTACTGGGGGTAGTTCTTCTTGGAGAGGGAGAGAACCTCATTGAGGTAGTAGACGGGCCTCTGAACCGGCTGAGCCTTGCCTTCCTCGGGGCGCTCCACCACCAGGACGACGCTGACGGCCCGGCTTATGGCTGCTATATAGAGCAACATCGGCTCCTTACTAGCCGGCGTGGCTAGGACCGGTGCTGTAGATAGCATGTGCTTGAGGTCGTGAAACGCGGCGTCGGCTTGCGAAGTCCAAGAGAATTTGTCCGTCTTCTTCATCAGTTGGTACAACGGGAGTGCCTTCTCCCCCAGCCGGCTGACAAAACGACTGAGGGAGGCAAGGCATCCGGTGAACTTCTGGACTCCAAGCAGGTTCCTGGGCAGTTGCATCCTTGCGATGCTCGCGATCTTCTCCGGATTTTCCTCGATACCTCGCTGTGAGACGAGGAAACCGAGGAGCTGACCGGACGGTACCCCGAAGACGCACTTCTCTGGGTTCAGCTTCATCCGGTACTGGCGGAGGTTGCCAAATGTTTCTCCCAGGTCCTCGAGGAGGGTGCGCTTCTCCTTGGTCTTGATAACCACGTCATCCACGTAAGCGAGCACGTTTCGGCCTATCTGCGAGTGCAAGCATTTCTGCATACATCACTGATAGGTGGCGCATGCGTTCTTTAGGCCCAAAGACATGGTTACATAGCAGAAAGCCCCATAGGGGGTGATAAATGATGTCTTAATCTGATCTGCCGGGTTCAGCCGGATCTGATTGTACCCGGAATAACAATCTAAGAAAGACAACAAATCACAGCCAGCCGTGGAATCGATGACTTGATCGATACGGGGCAAGGCGAAGGGGTCTTTAGGGCACGCCTTGTTCAGGCTGGTGTAGTCGATACACATGCGCCAGGTCTTGTTCTTCTTTAGTACCAGGACTGGGTTCGCCAGCCAGTCCGGGTGGTACACTTCCATGATGAACCCGGCTGCAAGGAGCCGGGTGATCTCGTCACCGATTATCTTTCTCTTCTCCTCCGCGAACCGGCGCAGAGGTTGCTTGAACGGCTTGGCATCCGGATGCACGTGAAGTGAGTGCTCGGCGAACTCCCTCGGCACACCCGACATGTCCTTGGGGGACCACGCGAAGATGTCCCGATTCTCATGGAGGAAGTCGACGAGCGCGCCTTCCTATTTGTTGTCCAAGCCGGCGCCAATGGTGACGAACTTGGTCAGATCGGAGGGGTCGAGCAGGATCCTCTTCGTCTGCTTTGCCGGCTGGAAGGCTCCTTCTCCAACCGGCTTGCTGCTAGCTGGAATGTCCTGCTAGGCCATGGCCACATTGCGCATGATCACGCGCTTCTCCTCGGCTACGATGAGGGCCTCTGCCAGTATGGAACCGGCTAAGGCGCACTCGATCGATCGCCTGAAGCAGCCGGCGACGGTGATCACGCCGTGGGGTCCCGGCATCTTCGTCTTGAGGTAGGCGTAGTAGGGGATGGCCATGAACTTGGCGAGGGCGGGGCGCCCGAGGAGAGCGTGGTAGGAGCTCGTCAAATTTACCACCTCGAACCAGATTGGTTCGCGGCGGAAGTTATCCTCGGTCCCGAAAATGACGTCCAGCTGGATTTTCCCCAGCGAGGCGCAGGCTGGCCCCGGCAGTATGCCGTGGAACATCGTGGTAGTCGGGCGCAGGTCGCTTTCGCGAATGCCCAGCTTCTCCAGCGAGGACTGGTAGAGGAGGTTGAGGCTGCTGCCTCCGTTGATGAGGACGTGCGAGAACCGGCAAGTGCGCGCGTTGGAGACGATGAGGGTGTCGAGCACCATGGCGTAGCCCCCGGGAGTTGGTAGATGCTCAGGCTGATCCGCCCGGATCCAGCTGATAGGGGTTTCCGACCAGTTCAGATACTGGGGGACCGGAGAGGCGATGGTGTTGACCTCCTTGGAGCGTCGCCTGCGGCTATGCTTGTCATCCTGCTCCGTCTCGAAAATGTGGTAGGCGGCGTGCGGCTAGGGGTAGCCGTTGTTGTTGCCGCTGTTGCCGCCGTTGCCATCATTGCCGACTCCCCTAGCCGGTGGTGGAGGTCCGTCCGGTGGTGGAGGCGGGGGATGCGGCTGGTTGCCCTGGTCCTTTAGCTGGCGGGTCCAGCTGCAGTTCCGGGTGGTGTGTGTAGCCGGCTTGAAGGCACCGCTATGCCACTTGCACGGGCCATCAAACATCTGGTCGAAGGTGAGCCGTGGCTTCTGCCTTCTTGCTTCATTAGTTGTTGCGTCGGGCGCGTCCTCCACAACATTGACTTGCCGCGCGTGGTAGCGAGGCTTCTGCTGTCCGGCCTGGCGGTCCCCATGGAACTGGTTGTCGTTGCCGTGGCATCTAGAGGGTCCGGCTTCTCTAGCCGGATTGCTGGGTCAGTCGCGAGCCGGCTCCATGGTAGTCGGTTGTGCGTCCGCGTTTACTCGGAGGGGCTTCTTCATGGCGGCATCCGCCGTGGCGTACTGGTCCGCAACCGTCCTGAGCTCCACCATGGTCTTTGGCTCGTCACACAGTAGCCGGTGGCGAAGCATGGTGCCCTCGCGGCAACCCTCGATGAAGAAGCCGATGGCTTGGCTCTCTAGGACGCCCTCGCAAGTGTTGCGCAGCTCCGTCCACTTGGCGAGGTACTCGCGGTCGGTCTCGTGGTCGCCCTGGACGCACAAGGCCAGGTCGCGCGGGCGCCCTGGGCGCTTGTACGTGCCGTTGAAGTTGCGGACAAACACCTTCTCGAAGTCAGGCCAGGCGTTGATGCTGTTGGGCGCGAGGCTATTGAGCCATGTCCTCGCTGACCCAGTTAGCATGAGGGGGATGTAGCACACGACTGTGCGCTTGTTCCCGGGGGCGATGCCGACTGCCATAGCGTAGTCGGTCAGCCAGTCCTCCGGCTTCATGCTGCTGTCGTACTTGGGGGTGTCCCTGGGCAGGGAGAATTTATCCAGAAACGGCTCGTTCCCGATACGGGGTCCAAAACAAACCGGACCGGTAGACTCTTCGTCCTCCGTGATGCGCGCTTGAGCGAGGAGCTCGATGCGGTCGCGGGCATCCGGGCGATCCGGGTTGGGTGCTCCCACCCGGCCCGAGAGACGGGAACCGGCTGGTCTGGGTGCTCCGGCTGGCGGAGGGGGAGGTGGCGGATTGCTATTCACCGTCTGCTCCTGGCGCGGCTGGCCCCTGTTACCGGAGCTGCGGCGCCTGCTGCGGTCCCTGGGCGGCTTAGGGGAGGACGCCTGTTGGGTGTCACGCGGCGCGCCCCTGCTGTTGGCCGGTAGCTCGCTCCTCCTGGAGTAGCTAAGGTCCTCCTGCACCTGCCGGTTGGCGCCAGCCTGCTCGTCCGCGACGCGGAGGAGCTCCTGCACGCGGGCTTGCTCCTCGCCCTCTAGGCTGGGCAGTTCCTCTGCCGCGGCTCGCGCCGCGCGCAAGTTCTTGATGGGCGTGCTGTAGGTGGGCTGTGCGAGGGCGGGCACGGGATCCGGTTCCCCGTCCTTTTCCAACCTACCGCCAAGATCGCCGCCCCGACGCCATACCTGGCCGCGTCGGCTCGGCTCCGCGGTAGCTGGAGTGAGGCCGTGCGCGCGGTCGTACTCGCGCCGGGCGATCTCGAGCTGCAGCTAGCTCCATGGCCTCATGGAGGAGGATCTGTCTCTCCATGCTGAAGTTGGCCTCCGCCTCCTCCGGGTTATCCCCGAGGTTAACCGGCGTCAGGAGCCGATCAATGGCATCCTCCACTGGGTTCCGGGGCTGCGGGGGAGCAGAAGTTCCGACCTCGTCCGCGCCTCGCTCCCGCGGCTGGCGGGGATGGGAGCTGGAACCGGCCATCATGACCTCTGTGCCGCGAGGTGTGGCGGAGGCGCTACCGTCTGAGCACGGCAGCTCTGCGACAGAGACGATTTCCCTAGGGAAACGTTCCGGGACGGTGGCGACGTAAACGGAGAGGTCGCCGAATAGCAGAATGGTGCCGTTCGCCGGGAAGGAGGTTCCGGCGAAGCAGGAAGCATTGTCGATGACGCAGTCGAATCTGCCGAGCGTGAGCACCAGGCCGGAGGCCACGCGCTCACCGGCTGAAGTGCGGAATCCCGTGCGGAACATGACTCCGGTCGAAGCCATCTTGCCCCACCGTGGGCGCCAACTGTCGTTGTATTGGGAACGGCAGTACCTGAGGAGGTTAGATAGAGGTGTGGGGACTAGTAGGGAAGCTATCGACGGCGTCCGCAGGCGGGATTGGATACAAGCGAGCGTAGCGGGACGCAAGAAGTACCTAGGTTCGGGGCCCTCGTGACGAGGTAAAGCCCCTACTCCTGCCGGATCTGACTATGTGGAATATGCGAACTACAAGTGCTCCTCGAGCTGTATTCTCTAGCTACTGCCTTAAATGCAATGAGACCAACCCTTTCTACTAAGTCCTTGCCTCTCCTTATATAGGCAGAGAGGCAAAGGTCTCACTGACCAGTCCGATTGGCGGGCCCCATAGGCGGGTCCTAGCCGACTAGTCATCCATAGTGTCCGGTATGGCTTGTCCTGTCGGAGTACGAGCGGTATGGCTGTCGTAGGCACAGTGGATGCCGTGCGAGCCTGTCGTCAGCACCGACCACTGTTCCTGCGTCACCCGCGCAAAGTCTTCGGTATGGCCGGGTAGTTGCCCGTCTTGTCACCGTTCAGGGCGTACCGTGCACTAATACACACACCGCCCTGTCCCATTGATTGAGTCCGGCTATGTAGCCGTATCCGGCTGCCTCCTGCTGATCCGGCTACCAGGAGATAGCCAGCCTGTCTTGCCTTTTCCGGCTGCATCTGGTCAGTCGGACGCACTCCGACTGTCTTGTTTCTTATTCGGTTGGGATACCCGGGGATCATCCCCCTGACACATACAACTGAAGTCGAGGACTTTCGTGGCCTCCACGCATTCTTGCTCTGTGAGGTGGGCTAGTCGAGATTGCCTGTTGTTGGCGACGTACTCGTTGCCTTTGGAGGAGGATCCTCCATGGGAGGAGAGCCCAGCTCGTCGAAGGCTCGGCTCGTCCGCCGCCTTTCTGCGCGCTTCGCGTTGCGCGATCACCTGCTGTTAGCACTTGAATTCCTCCTTTAGCAGCCAATGGTAGTGAAGGGAATATGCCCGAGAGATAAGAATAAAGTTTTTATTATCTTATTCCATGTTTATGATAAATGTTTATTTGGCATGCTATAATTGTATTAATTGGAAACGTTAATACATGTGTGTTTAATAAATAAAATACAAAGTTCCTAGTAATGCCTCTCATATAAACTAGCTCGTTGATTAACAAGATGATCAAGGTTTCCTGATCATGGACATTGGATGTTATTGATAACGAGGGTCACAGCATTGGTGGAATGATGTGATGAACATCCATCCGAAGTATAGCATTACGATCAGAGTCATTATGTTTATATTGCTATAACATCATACGAACTAATCTTAGTCCTTAGACCATGAGATCATGTTAATTTCTAACACCGGAAGAGTATCTTGATAACATCAAACATCACACCGTAACTGGGTGACTATAAAGGTGGGTTCAGTGCTACGAAGGTGTTATGTTGAGGCTCATGTATCAGGAGTGGGATTTGTCCATCCCGATGAAGGATAGATATACTCTAGGCCCTCTCGGTGATATCACATTAAGATAGCTTGCAAGCAAGTGATGAGATCACTAGAATGTTATATCACGGGAACGAGAAAACAGTGCATGTCGGTAACGAGATCAAACTAGGTATTTGGATGCAAATGATCGAATCTCGGACATGTAATATATCGCGAGACAAAGGGATTTAGTTACTAGCATTAAAGGTTCTCACGACCATAGAAGTCATTGTTGAATGTGTAGGAGTCAGTATGGATCTCCAGGTCCCGCTTCTGATTATTGATCTGAGAGGAGTCTCAATCATGTCTGCATTATTCGCGAACCGTCGGGTGACACACTTCATGTGAATGTTTGTTAATTAAAGTAATTAACACAATTCTGAATAAAAATAATAAAAGAGTTTTATTAAATGAGAGAGCATTAAATTTGGAGAAATTGGATGCATTTAAAGGGAGACTTTAAAAGAGAATGTGAAGGGGAATTTTAATGTGGAGGGGTTACCACCACATGAATGGGGGAGGTGAGGAGTCCCTCCCATGGGGTTCTGGCCATGGGGGAGGGGTACCCCCTCCTCCTATAAAAGGCCCCCCTCACTCCCCTTCTTCCTCACACCTCCTCGTGAAGGATCTCTCTCCCCCTCTAGTATTATTCCCCCATGGTCTCGGATTAGTGAGATATATGTTCCTGGTGGCTTTATCTGGAAAGGAGTTGCTGCTTGCGCTGCTTCACTAGAGCGAGGGACGGAGGTTGTCGGGGTACCGAACGTGTGTGCGATCACGGATGCACCGCTGCTTTGCGGTGCTGGACTTGGTGGTGCTAGACTTGGTGGAGCTGGATCTGAAGGACGTGCTGGAGCCGGACCTGCTGGACTTCATCACGATCTTGAGATCGGCAAGTGTACGACTACATCATCCACGAGTTCCAACTCGTTAACAAAGCTTTGTTGTCTTCAAGGGTAAGTTCTGTATGGATGTATATCCACCCGTTGCTTGTATCTAGTAGATAGATCTTGGCGTATAGTTGCCATCGTAGGAATTTTTTTGTTTTCTATGCTGTGAACCCAACAGTGGTATCAGCGCCTGATCTATGCGTAGATGCTTTGCACGGGTAGTACACATATGTTTATATGTGGGCGATGATGATCATGTTATTGCTTCTTTTATGTATTTTGGATATTGGTGGCATAGTGGGATCAAGCGGCCCGGACCAACCTTACATGTCATCGTACATGAGACCGGTTCCATGACTGACATGCAACTTGTTTTGCATAAGTGGCTGGCGGGTGTTTGTCTCTCCTACTATAGTCAATATCTGATTTACAACGAGTTGCTAATAATTTGGTTATCCTCGTTGTGGTTCATGTTCATAGGTTCTATCTCCGAAAGCCCTAAACCACGTAAAACTTGCAAGTGATAAATTAGAGGCGTCTAGTTTACATCGTTGCTGGGCTAGTGTCTTGATATGGTATTGTTGTAAGTAGATGTATGACAGATACTCTTACAACACACTCAATGTGTAAGTTCCATAGACCTTGTCCTTACACACAAAGGAATGATAGAGATCATACCACGATGCATATGATGGTGATCAAATGCATGGACCATATCATTCCACTTTACACATATGATGTTCGCATCTTATATTGCTAGTTTGGCGTTTTAGTAGAATTTTAAAATGATCCCTCATTTAGATATCAAGATAAAATGTGTTCTTCCTTAAGTATCCACCGTTTTGTGGATTGTGTTCGAGACATAACGTGATGATCGGGTGTACTCGACTCTACGCTTTCATATAACGGGTGTAAGACAGTTTTACACACACGAATACTAAGGTTCTTACTTGGCAAGCCTAGCATGTACAGACATGGCCTCGGAACACGGACCGAAAGGTTAAGCATGAGTCATATAGTTGATGTGATGCCCATATTGATGCTCGCCATTGAAGCTACAGTGACTCACGTGATGATCGGACTTGGTGTAGTGGATTTGGTTCATGTAATCACCAAAAGGCACGAGGGATGTCGTTTTTGAGTGGGAGTTCATTTCTAATTTGGATTAGTCGAAATCAATTTGTCATAAACTAAATCGAAGCGAATTTGCATAATTTGTTGTAGTCATTGGCGTCTGTTCACTACCTTATGCTTAGTGATAATTGAGATAATAGAACTATAGAATTCTAGATATTTACTTTACGAACTGGTATCATATTGTTTTCAATGTCAATTTAAAGTTTATAAGTCCTATTGCAAACTTTCAGCAAACTCTATTTACTCCACGAAGTTTATAAGTAGTATTAAATCAAGAGTAAGAATTCCAATATTAGTGTCTAAAGTATTATGTTTGCCTCCATGATTATTGATATTCAAAAGTTGTTTTAATATCAAGAATATATAGGAGCTGAAATTGTTTCAGAAACCATCATGTGTGAAAGATATTGTGATATATGAAACAATGTTTTTTGGTTGCATTATGATAGAGTATAATTTAGCAAAATACATGGTCTCTTATTGTATGAGAATTTGTGAAGGATGGAGATGCTAAGCATCCAGATCTCCCAACAAGGTTTTGGGAACTAACATTATACTCGCGATTTTTCCTTACATGCTATAGTAGCTTGATCATGAAAGTTGTCATGATAAGGATGAATAGAAGATGTAAGTAAAATGTTTACTACACTAACAGATTACTAAAGAATGGATTTTTGAAAGAATACCAAACATTTGATGATGGTGATCCACTTCAAAGTGCAAGTCCAAAGGTATTAGTACTTGACTATATACACTTTGTACTATGTGTCATGTGAATGACAGCACTATTGATGTTGATAGATTCTTTTAAAAGAAAAGGAATTGTTGAAAGAGAATCTATAAAATATTTGGCACAAAAGAAAAGGTTTGAGATGTCCAACTTAGGTATATATAAGATATACATGTTATGGTTGTATTCCTTACTTGTTAAACAATGTGGTTCTTAGGTATTGGATACCGGTATTGGATACCGAATTGGTTGGTATGAAGTGTCATACAGGACAATGCAATTCATGAACTGCAATGGCCTAAGTAACTAGCAAGAGAATAAGTGATGATGATCATCCAAAACAAATAAAGTGTTATTGTGCTTTTCGTTGACGTCAAACCTAGTCTTCAAGATTTGTTTTAATAATTGTTATTTTCTTCCGGTATTACGAGAACAATGGTTGTTCACATAATTACCATATTCCATAAAGGATGGATGAATTTTTACAAGTCTAGTTGGATAAATTACATCCATAAACATTATTGCTAAAATGTCACAAGAAAAATGATTAAAAGATCACTTATGAAGTGACATCACTGTTTTAAATTATATTGGAAATAAAACATGAAGAAACTCCATGTTGATGGGATTTTTGGAGTCTTTGATTTTGATCAATTGACGCTTGTGAGACTTTCCTCGAGATAATTGAAACTCCGTTCATAAGAGGAACGGATGACTAACTTATTGGATATTATACATATTGATGTATATAGTCCATTATATGTAGCCATATGCGATGGATCTTTTTTTGCTTCATATGCTTTCTCCAAAAATTTAAGTGAATATATCTATATATTTACTTAATAAGGAAGAAGTATGAAAAATTTGAAAATTGTTCAAAGACTTTCAAGATGAAGTGAAAAATCATTGTAACAAGAAAATAAAAGAGTTTATGATTTGATCATAAAGGAAGATATTTGAGTTACATGTTTAGCAAAACACCTAAGATTTGAGGAATTGTTCCATGATTTGTGTTTCCCGATAACCAATAGGAGTATGGCATATTCGAGAGATGAAATCAAACCATGTTTGACATGGTAAGATCAAAGGTGTCATTTATAAAACTGCCATTATGTTTTAAGGATAGAAGCTTTAGAGACTACCGCTTTTACACTGAAAAGAGCACCATCGTGATCCGTTGAAATGACACCATATAAGTTATGGTTTGGGATAAAACCCTAATTGTCTTTTCTTAAATTTGTGTATGTTATGCATAAGTAAAATATTTACAACCAAAGTCGGATAAGCACGTCTTTGTAGGTTATCCCAAAGAATTTTTTGGGAATTTCTCCATAACACCGAGGACAAAAGAGTTTGTTACTTGGAACATCAAGTTTCTTGAGAAGGAATTTTTCGTGAAAAGCTAAGTGGGAGGACACTATAACTTTGATAAGGTTGTTGAACCTTAGCTATATGTGCTAAGTAGCGCAGCGCCAGAAAGTGTCCCGGTGGCGGCCACAATGCTCATGGCTCCCGTGATTACAAAGGTTGTAATCTCGGAGATTAGAGTTCATATTGAACCATGTGGGTCGGTAAGAATCAAATAGTGATATTTGTTAATCAAGTCGTTATTGTTTTGACAATGATGAACCGACTACATGCAAAGAAGCGTTGATGGGCCCTGACTCCATAAAATGACTAGAAATCATAGAATCCGTGATAGTATCCATACACGAGAAATCAAGTTTCTGAACTTGGAAGACCCTCTGAAAAGGCGTAAAGCCTATCGGTCGTGTTTGGATCTATAAAGAAATAGACATGGATGTTTAACATCTATGAAATAGTCGACATGTCAGAAAGAAGTTTACGGCAATGTTCAAGGAGTTTACTATGACACGATTTGATCTTTCATAGCAATATTTAGTCTTGACGGATTAATGTAGCAACCACTACATATAATTTGATGTATGGTAGTTGAACAAACAAAACAATGTTCTTCTAATAGAATGGTTACCTAGGACGTGTACAAGACACGGTCCGAAGGGTTTTGTTAATTTAAAGGGTGTTAAAAGGGCATGCAAACTTCAATAGTTGAAGTAAGCATAGTGGAGTTGGAATCTTCACCATGATGAAACTGTTAAAAGAGTTTAAATTCATCGGAGATGATGAAGATGCTTGCATTTGCAAGAAATAAAGTGGGAGCGCTGAGACATATTTCTAATACATTATGTAGATGACATATTGTTGATTGGAAATGATGTATCTTGTATTGACACAAGTTAAGAATTTCATTAAAATAGGATTTTGATGAAAGACTTGAGCAAAACCGGAATATTTTTCATCAATATCTATATTGATAGATTGAGGCGCTAATATGGTTGTGCCAGACGTACATATATGAGATATTGAAATGGTTCAATATGGAAACAACAAGAAAGGTTCTTGCTGCATGGAAAGGATTGTATCAAAATTCAAGTGTTTGAACACTTGGTGAGTAAAATCACATGAAGATTTTGATCGATTATACCATGATATGTATATATCCATAATGTCATATCCTCTAAATGTTATGAGCACATACCAGAATGATTCATAAGATGATCATTGGATGATAGTAAAGATATTCTTATGAGCTTTGGAAGAACTAAGAATATATCATGTATAAGTGACAAATACTTAAAGGTGGTTCATTGTAAAGTGTTACATTGATACTAGTTTTGTCACAAGATACAAATTAAATTTATCTCAATTTAGACTATGGGTGACACAATGTAATGGAAAGGATGTTCCATGATGGATATGGATGAGTTCCAAAGTTGAAACATTGTGACGGATACTACAACAAAAGGGTAAGTATATGACTGCTATAGTAGCAGCAAAGGAGGGCATTTGTGTTACGTAGTTTGTTATCAAACTAGGTGTGGTTCAAAGTGGGCTAATACTATGAAGATATATTGTATGACAATAATATCAACATATTTTAACCCGAACGAACTAAAGGTCTCACCAAAGGACCAAATTTGTACAATGCCATCTCATTTGAGAATGAGTGATGCATAGAGAAGCAAAGACATGCAAATACACACGGACCTGAAACTGTCAGATCCGGAGATTATATTAACCACTAGCAATCGCGTATATGCAACACCAGAAAGCCATAGTTGTTCAATACAGCAAAGTTTTTCAAACTAGATTATTGACTCTAGTGCAAGTGGGAGACTGAAGGGAATATGCCCGAGAGGCAATAATAAAGTGGTTATTATCTTATTCCATGTTTATGATAAATGTTTATTTTGCATGCTATAATTGTATTAATTGGAAACGTTAATACATGTGTGTTTAGTAAAAAATACAAAGTTCCTAGTAATGCCTCTCATATAAACTAGCTCGTTGATTAACAAGATGATCAAGGTTTCCTGATCATGGACATTGGATGTTATTGATAACGAGGTCACAGCATTGGTGGAATGATGTGATGAACATTCATCCAAAGTATAGCATTACGATCAGAGTCATTATGTTTATATTGCTATAACATCATACGAAGTAATCTTAGTCCTTAGACCATGAGATCATGTTAATTGCTAACACCAGAAGAGTATCTTGATAACATCAAACGTCACACCGTAACAGGGTGACTATAAAGGTGGGTTCAGTGGTACGAAGGTGTTATGTTGAGGCTCATGGATCAAGAGTGGGATTTGTCCATCCTGATGTCGGATAGATATACTCTGGGTCCTCTCGGTGATATCACATTAAGATAGCTTGCAAGCAAGTGATGAGATCACTAGAATGTTATATCACGGGAACGAGAAAAGAGTGCATGTCGGTAACAAGATCAAACTAGGTATTTGGATGCCAATGATCGAATCTCGAACATGTAATATATCGTGAGACAAAGGGATTTATTTACTAGCGTTAAAGGTTCTCACGATCACAGAAGTCATCGTTGAATGTGTAGGAGTCAGTATAGATCTCTAGGTCCCGCTTCTGATTATTGATCTGAGAGGGGTCTCGATCATGTCTGCATTATTCGCGAACCGTAGGGTGACACACTTAAGGGATACCGACACCATTTGGAGGAAATATGTTTTAGATAAAGATTTAAGAAAGCGCTGGAATTATTTCAATAGACACCAAAACTGTTTCGGGTGAAATTGCTGAATTGGTCCTGCATGTAATATTGAAATGTTGCAGGGGTTTTTATGTGAATGTTTGTTAATTAAAGTAATTAACAAAATTCTGAATAAAAATAACAAAATAGTTTTATTAAATGAGAGAGCATTAATTTTGGAGAAATTTAATGCATTTAAAGTGGAGACTTTAAAAGAGAATGTGAAGGGGCATTTTAATGTGGAGGGGTTACCACCACATGAATGGGGGAGGTGAGGAGTCCCTCCCATGGGGCGCCGGCCAGGGGGGAGGGGTACCCCCCTCCTCCTATAAAAGGCCCCCTCACTCCCCTTCTTCCTCACACCTCCTCATGAAGGATCTCTCTCCCCCTCTAGTATTATTCCCCCATGGTCTCGGATTAGCGAGATACATGTTCCCGGTGGATTTATCTGGAAAGGAGTTGCTTCTTCCATTGCTTCGCTGGAGCGAGGGACTTAGGTTGTCGGGGTACCGGACGTCTGTGCGATCACGGATGCACCGCTGCATTGCGGTGCAGGACTTGGTGGTGCTAGACTTGCTGGAGCTGGATCTGAAGGACATGCTGGAGCCGGACCCGCTGGACTTCATCACGATCTTGAGATCGGCAAGTGTACGAATACATCATCCACGAGTTCCAACTTGTTAACAAAGCTTTGTTGTCTTCGAGGGTAAGTTCTCTATGGATGTATATCCACCCGTTGCTTGTATCTAGTAGATACATCTTGGCGTATAGTTCCCATCGTAGGAATTTTTTTTTCTATGCTGCGAACCCAACATGGAGCCCATAAGCATGTCCTACGATGTGTTGGGGGTAGAGGATTGCCCCGTAGAGCTTCACGACAATGGGCCCACTCGTTGTCATTGAGGTGGATCTGCATGCGCTCGCCGGTGTTCTCACTCGCCGTGAGCGTCGGTCCCCCACCGGTTCCGTTGCTGACGGGCATGCCGTTGCCACCGTTGGGCGTACTGCCGTTGGGTGGTCCGGTGTCGTTGGGCGTGCTGCCGTTGGGCGGTCCGGTGCTAGATCCAGTGCCAATGTTTTCGCGATTGGTGGTAGTATCGCCCGCGTTGGTGACTGCGCACATGAAGTGGTTGGGGGAAGCTGTTGCTCCCGCAACTTTCAGATCCAGAGTCGTAGCCTCCGTCTTCAGTGGCTAGATCACCCAGATCGGATCTGTGACTGCTGTCCCTGTCTGTGCTCCCAGTTGTTGTCGAGGCGTTGAGCTTGCTGAGGGTGCCGATTGGTGGCGGGAACCACGATGTTGGAGCAATCGCGGGTGCCATCGGCTGGTCAGGCATGCGAAGCGTGCCCAGTTAACCAACCTGGAAGCGGAAGCTCCCAATCACCAGGCTGATTCCATCGCCCACGGACTCGAAAACCGGGCGAGTGGCCGGCGTGTGGACGGTGAAGTCAAACGCACCGAGGAGCTGGAAAATCTCCGTTGTTGCAGAGTTGTAGATCGGGTTTGACGGGGCCGAAGAAGCCGTGACATCAGCACTCCCAGTTCCCACAGACGACGCCAATGGACGAGGGTTTATCTCTTCAATGCCCATTGTTAAGGACTTGGGTTTTGGAGAAGGAGGGATCGCTAGAGGCATCAATCGGCTAGCAAACAAGCACACATGGACGCAAGTTTTACCCAGGCTCAGGCCTCATAGAGGTCCCTACTCCTGCTTATATGCTCTTGGAATTAACGAAGGAATCGAAGATTACAGGGGTGTGTAGATGCGATCTGGCGAAAGTTGTGGAGACTAGGGTGGTGATTGTTCTCCTCACCGCCCCCTCCTAGCCTTTATATAGATAGGCTAGGTCTTAGGTAGCAGGTCGAGTCGGTTATAGATTAGGGTTTGCCCCTTTAAACTTTCTATCTTAAGCTTCATCTTGCCTCGCAAGCAATCGAAGAGTCTGTGGGTCACCCGAATTCTATATTGGGCCTTGGCAAAGCCGTGGGCTCCTGCCGTATTCGGGCCGTATATACCAAACTCGAGTACGTGTAGGGTATACCCATGTCAGTACTCCTTTTTCTTTTTCTCCTTTTCTATACTCTTATGGTAACTTTGTATTTTCTTACAGACTCTCACTTTCCAGCGGCAAGTGCACAATGCTTAGGCAAACACAAATGAGCTGCTCTCATGGGATAGATACACACAAAGGAAGAAGGGTTAACAAGGTGGATCAAGTTATACCTTTGGTATTGTTGACGACTTGCTACCAGTGTTGGGGATGATGTCCAAGCGTCACGGTGTCGAGGAGCGCAGAATGTTATGTTGTTGTGGAAGCTTGATGTTAGTCAGGGCGACACACATGCGAAACATGAACAACTCAAAAGAAAACGGTCAAAACTGGCTCAGAAAGGCAGTTTCGGTGGCCAAACCGGCGGTGCCAGACCAGTCGCCAGAATTTTCGGCGGAAATTCCGGTTCGCTGGAACCTACGCCAGAAATTTCGGCGGCACGGTCGGTCCGCCGGGTTTGGCGCTGGTTTGTGTTTGTCACGAATGCAAAAAGTTAAATCTCAGATTTTTTTTGCAAATCTGTTGGGATTGGGCTGAGGAAAGGTTCGAGGAAGGTAGATCAGCACCCAAAGCAACATATCTATGGACCACAACCACGAAAAAGTCACCAAATCGAGAGATCGATCCAAAAGCAATTTGGGGCAATATTTTTGGTATTTTCGAATTTATGGTAGAAATCGAAGGGCGAAGTCAAATCCGTGGCAACCAAAACCTGTTGATACCAGTTGTTATGGGTCTCCTTGTGGATTTACCCTTGGAGTGGACCGATCTTCACGAATTTGAGGAGGGAGTGAGGGAACTCACGATGAACACGATGAACGCAACTCTAATTCAAGGTAAAGATACAAACACATGCCAAAACACACTCGATTCGATTTGCTCCCGTTGGTTCGAACAACCAATCCAATAGAATCCTTGGTGAGAGACCTTGCGATAGAATCACCAAAGGAGAGACCGGCAAGCGGATGATGGAATCCAAACCAAGGAGAGAGTCTCAACCAAGTAGAATTACAAAGGGGAGACACCAAGCACTACTAGAATCCTTGATAGGGAGAGACCAAACACTTGAGGAGGTTCTTGACGTCTTGGAGAAGGGCACCGACTCCAAGGCCGTGTATAACTCATATATCTACTATTGAGAGGGGGTTCCCATCTAGGGTTAGGCACATGCCTCAATTCATCATTATCTCTACGCAGATCTGGGACACAAGGGGGTATTTATAGTACTAGGGGATAAGGGGTAGGTAGGAGGGAATATTCTGGGCATCAAACCCTTCATAGTGCGCATATTGGTGTTTCAGCGATAAGTCCAGTCACGCCGGACGCAGAGCCGGAAATTCCGGCGGGCGCCGGTTTGTTTCAACAGGCATCGGACTGCATGTTTGCCTGGCGTTTCGGTGTGCGCTGGTTTGCTTTGGTGGCGACCGGAAGTTCCGACGGGGGATCCAGTCAACCGGTCCGGGTGCCGGAAGTTCCGACGAGAATTTCGGTAGCGACGGGCCTAGCGTCGGATTCCTTCTTCCGTCTTCTTTTCCATGCCTCTTGCTTGTCGGTTTCGGCTCCAGGTTCATCCTTGTCGTTTCCTCTTGGCATCATGGTCATGGGCATGGTCACATCATATGCATTTGTCTCAAGTAGGATCCCATTCGCATAATAACCAAACAGAGACGAGGTATGGAAGGAATTCACCTTTGGAGTGATGGTTAGCGTGGAATGATGTGGGCCAATGGTGAATGTCGTGTATTGGGTTTGCATCACACGCCACCACAGGGCCACGTCAATCTAGGCCTCTGCCCCCGTCACTGATTGGGTCTTCGAGGACAGTAACCTGGAGATGACTGAAGAGGAGATCGCCATTGTTGAGGAGCAAGAGGAGGGCGGCGAGGCGCACGAGCGCGACACCTGGGCTGGCTCCTGGGTCTTCCAAGATGATATTGATTGGCTTTATCGGACCTGCCGCATCCCCGCTGGGGCGACCTCCCATCTCCCCTGCAAAGATATCGCTCCCTCACCCAATCCGCGTGAGTTTGTGGTCTTCCTCTCGCACTTCCAATGCGGATTTGGCCTCCCCGTTAGCGATTTCTTCCATGATTTCATCACCATCTACGAGCTCCAACCACACCATCTTCCGGCTAACACCATCACCTCTCTTTCCTCCTTCGCATCCGGGGGTATCTCGGCCTTTGGCCCTCCACAGATCTTTGGTACAAATTTTTCGGTCTCCGATCCAATGTCGTTCCCGACCCTTTGGCTGCCCCTGCCAACAAAGCTCCGACTCACTGTGGAGCAGCATGGATCTCACCCCGGAAAAACTCCGTCTTCCCCTGAGTCACCGGCCTAGAATCCTACAAGGGCTGGGCTCGGACGTTCTTTTATGTGAGGAACAATACCAAGGAAGATTTGATTCGGTTGCTCCCCTTCCAGATTAGTGTCCCAGACAAATCTTTATGGAACCGAATCCCAAGTAGGTCCACTCCCTTGGTGAATAAGGTGGAGAAACGGATCAAGGAACTGAACAAGTTCGGGCTGG
The DNA here is from genome assembly GCA_910589775.1 of Avena eriantha. Classification (NCBI taxonomy): domain Eukaryota; kingdom Viridiplantae; phylum Streptophyta; class Magnoliopsida; order Poales; family Poaceae; genus Avena; species Avena eriantha. The sequence goes on from OU342744.1 coordinate 443,647,117, forward strand.
GCAGCGAGGATGTGATGATCACTTTCATTCGCAGCCGAATCTCTCCCCTGCAGAAATGTACCCACAAGCTTTTCCATATGAGCGGGCACCTCGACCCCAACCAGACCTCGTCCTTTGAGCTCAACAATACTGAAATTTTCCACCGGGTCAAGGCTATCTCAAGATAGTCCTAGAGTTTAACGAGGACTGGGAGTGGGGGTTTGAACACTTCTGCCAGGATAAGCTACCTCCCGTGGTATATTTCTTATTTGATCCTTTTTCCGAGTTATGTTCTATGTCGGATCGTATCATATACTTGATCCTTTTGCACTATTGCTTTCAGGTGTTTCTCCAGCAGACAATTGATGATGGCAAGGAACAGTCCGTTAAGTGGGGAAAGGACCGCGATGCCTCGGATACTAAAGAGCCAGACCCCGAGATGTTTTTGCCTATCTCGGATGGCCCAAAACGCTCCTCTAGTAAGGCCTCTTCTTTGAGGGATTAGCCAGATGATGATGAGGATGATGATTGTGAAATTCTAGAGGTATATGATCCTATGCCTATCTCTTACACTTTTCCGGTTGCTCCGACTCTAGCTAACCCAGCCGGTTAGGTCCATACTGATCCGCCTCTTGCGGTAGGAGATCCGGTTCCTATTCCTTCGAGGAAACGGGTGGCTACCTCGGCTCCTTCAACCGAGGAAACCGAGGCGCCCAAGACCAAGAAGCGATAGAAGAAAGCCAAAGACAAGACTGCTAGCAAGCTTGCCACAAGGAACCAAGCCCCGGTTCGGCGAGCGCCTAAGCCCCGAGAACCACCCACTTCTTCTGAGTAAGATTTTCTTTCCCATTCTCTTGAGTATTTCTTCTTCCTCACTCTATTTTGGTCTTGATATTTCTTTTTTCCAATTTGGCAGGGCCCCTAGGGTTGTCCCTCAGAGTGGCTACGCCATAGCCTCGCTTATCCAGGTTGAACCCACTTCTCCTGTGCATGAAGATGCTCGCCCCTGAGTCTAATCGAAGAAAGCTCATCAGTTGCGCCAAACCTCAACCCATCTCGGCAAGAGGAAGGCAAAGCTGGCACAGGGGGTGGCGATGCCTCCAGGGATGTGGCCATGTTAGACCTTCCCAGCTCTTGTTTGGCTCAGCCGCAAGCAGATGATGGTGGTGCCAGCAATATCGGCACGAAGAAAGTTCCTTCCGAGGTGCCGGTAATCCCGGCACAAGACCCAAGTTCAACTAGAATCCGCTCCAACTCCAGCTCCAGCTACACAAGTTCCTCCTCTTGCCTCATCCGAGTCTTCTCAGGCTCGGCGAGAAAACCTAGTCAAGACCAAGCCCAAAGCCAAATCCTCGGCGCCAGCTACTTTGGCTAGAGAGATATTCCAGCAGAAACCTCAGAACAAGCCTCCTGCGCCATCTTCAGCTGCGGGAGCCCCAACCACTTCTTCACCGCAGCAAGCCGAATCCAACGCCAAGGTTATGAAGGTCTCCGATGATGCCAAGGGCCAGAAGGCTTCTGATGCTACCAAGGATCATGCCCCTAAAGGATCAACTATCGAATCTAGACAGCGTACCATCGCGTCCATGACAAAGAAGGGGAGCACTACCTCCGGCTCTACTGCTTCCGGGTCTGCTAGTAGTAAATAACTTACTCTTCATACCAGCCCGGCTGTAGCACAGTCCGCCAGGAAAGCAGCTCACGCCAAAAGCTTGGTGGTGGCCCAGACACTTAGCGGGGAAAGCTATGGCTCACTCTCTGAGTATGCTGAAAATTGGAACAACACTGAGTACGTTGATGTTAACTCGGAGAACCCTCTGAAGTTTGGTCCCGCCGAGATTGGCGCTGAGATGAACACCGCATGAAATGCTATTTGCCTTGCGAGAAGAATGATGGAGGTAAATTCCTTCTCCATGCCTTTTCATACGCACAAGTACTTATAGATATATCCTCTAGTCCCCGAGCCTCCGGGGGAGTAATTTGTTACTCGGCCGGATGCTCTTAGAAAACCAACATAATTCCTTAGTTTTTCAAATGTCCACTCATCTAGAGACGGGTTAAGTTCCACTTGGCCCGGATCTTGTAAACATGGAATATTCACTCACCTAGAGCCGGGTTAAGTTCTGCTTGGCCCGGATCTTATAAACTTCGAATATTCACTCACCTAGAGCCGGGTTAAGTTCCACTTGGCCCGGATCTTGTAAACTTCGAATATTCACTCACCTAGATCCTGGTTAAGTTCAACTTGGCCCGGATCTTGTAAACTTCGAATATTCACTCACCTAGAGTCACGTTAAGTTCCACTTAGCCCAGATCTTGTAAACTTCGAATATTCCTTGTGATTCATGGACTAACACTTCCCCTTTTTAGATTACCACCAAACGCTGAACCATGGAATTCCAGTGGCTCCTGGACTCACACAAAGAGCTGTGCCCAAAGCATAAGGCTGTGCTTCATGACGCCAAGAAGAAAGGTAAAGTTCTCTCCTTTATACTTTCACTTTTGTTCTCCTTCATCATTAGCGCTCCAAACTAACTCGTGATTCAGATTGCATAGCCAAAGTTGAGACCGAGAATATTATCATGAGGAAATATCTGGCCAAGATAAGAGGTAATTCGCCTTGGTTCCTTGATCTTTGACCTTTTTCCACCTGACTCAGTAGATAATTATACCTCAGCTCTGCCGGGTCAACAAATTATTGTAGTGTCTCTTCAAGATAGCGTGCCTTTTCCTGACATGATGCTCCACTTTCTCGAACAAGCAGGGCAGCATCAGGCTGAGCTCAAGAAGAAAGATGCTGAGATTGCCTAGCTCCGGCTCAAGGACGATGAAATTATTCGGCTCAATGCTGAAATTGCAAAACTGAAAATATCCAAAAGGCTGAGCTGGACAAAGTTGACCAGAACTTCTCTAAGGAAAAAGAGCGGCTGAAGACCCAGCTTGAGAAAAGCAAGGACATGCTCAAGAACGCCGACATCAAGTTTGAGTCGGTGAACACTGAATGTGAAACTCTCAAGAAGAGGAATGCTGCTTCACTCTCAGAGTTGGGTCAGATCCTTGGCCATATCTCTTGTGAGTTTTCCCTCCTATGCCGACATTTCTCTTTCCGAATTTCATGCTCGTATTGAGTTATTTTGCTTGTCCCTTTTTCAAGCAAGTTTCCAGAACCACATGCCATTGCTAGTGCTATCGTTTATAAATTCCAGTTGCAGAGAGGTACCTCAGTTGATCCTTCCGCCGAAACAATTCCTTATGACATAGAGGACAACTTGGTCAGCCTCGCATCTTGGATGGAAATCATAAAAAGCTATGGCTCGGATATCATGGATGTTGTTGTCCGAGTCTTCAATGCCCTTTGGACCAATTAGCCCACTCCCAACGGTCCTTCCCCACTGATTGAAAAAATTATGGAGTGCGAAACTCAGCTTGATCTTTGGAGGGAGTCCGCTGCGCACGTTGGAGATGACACGACCCTTAGCTTCATGTTAACTTGGTATGAAGGCCTTGATCTGGAGGTTCTTAGCCGCATGCGCACCGGATCTCGCTGGACCAATGATCTAGAGTGTATCGCTCGTCACCAAGCTTGCTCATACGACCTTATTCAATTTATTTGTTGCCATCAGTGGAATGAGGGGCCGAGCTTCCTCAGTGTTGTTGATGACGATTATATTGAAGATGGTTTAGATGGCGAGGAACAGGAACTCTCAGACGATGGCGAGGAAATTGAAGATGCTGAAAAAGTTGAAGCTGATCCAGATGATGAGGGTAAAACTGATGTCCCCCCCCCCCCCCACCAATGCCGACTTGCCTCCTCCTGCTATAGATACTTCGGATGCAGCTGGTCCTTGAGCCTCAAAATACTTTTAAACTTGTTAAATCCCTGGTATGCCGGGCGCAGTTGTAATATGCACAATATGATGTTTTGCTACCGCTAAGTCTTTTATGTCGGATTAGCTTGGGCGAAGTACCCAAGTTTCATTTTCTTGTTCTCCAAATTTTATGATTCGGTTCGTGTCTACCTTGATTCGATTTTTGACTTACGAGTCCGAGGTTCAAAAATTGACTTAACAATACTTGAAACTTTAGGATTAGCTCCAAATAATTCAACATAACATAAATAAAGTAAATACATGGGTTAGTCCGAAAAACAAATGTCATCATGATTACGTTCCTTTTCCTTAGTCGCTTTTCATATGCCTTGCAATTCTAAGCTTGTTCTCTTGCTTGCCATGAAGCCAATTCTTGTTGGACCGCAACAAGTCGAAGAGTTAGCATTTGGTGCCGACATACTACTAATCCGGCTAAGGCGTAAGTAATTTAAGCCAACCGACATATAAAAAGTAAGTACAGGAAAGGCAATTATTATTGAGGCGGTCCTTGAGTTTCTGCTAGGGGTGCTAAAGTTTCATTGATAAGCTCATTGTTGACATACATACCGACATATGAGAGTTCAAGATACATACACTTTTTGCTAAGTGTAAAATGGTCGAACTAGTGCTACATTCCATGGACGCTTCGATTCCTCTCCAGACCTGCCCGCCTTGTTCTCCTCCTGTGGATGTGCATCAATGAGATAGTATGCATCATTGTGCAGTGCTTTGCTTACAATGAATGGCCCTTCCTAAGGGGGGATAATTTGTGCATTCCGGCTGTGCGCTGCACCAACTGAAGTACCAAACCTCCTTCCCGGAAAACTAGGGGCTCACTTTACGGCTATGGTAGCATCGGAGATTTTGCTGATATATGGCGGATCTGGACAATGCTAGTTCTCTCGCTTCTTCTAGTAGATCAACATCATTTTGCCAGGCGTCTTGCACTTCGGCTTCTATGTATTGGGTGACTCTAGGAGAATCATGCTCTATGTCAGCTGGTAATACAACTTCTGCCTCATATACCAGAAAAAATGGTGTATAGCCCGTTGATCTAGCCGGGGTTTTATCCCAGATAAAACTCGTCCATTGGATCTTTCCACTTGTCCGTTCGATGTGGGGTGGGCTACTGATGCAATGTACAGCTGGATCTTCTTTTCTTGGCAAAATCTAGCAAAAGCTCCTTCGGTGAAGTTGGTGTCGTTATCATTTATGATGTTGTGTGGATAGCCATATCTCAAGATAATTTCTTTGAGGAATGTTACGGCAGTAGCTCCATCACACCTTCTTATTGAGTTCACCTCAATCTATTTGGTTAACTTTTCCACCATGACCAAGATATGAGTCATGCCTCCCTTTGTCGGCTTAAATGGCCCGGCCATATCTAGGCACCACACATCAAATGGCCAAGTGATTGGGATAGTTTTGAGCTCCGACATTGGCACGTGTGTCTTGGTTGCATATCTTTGACAACCATTGCACTTCTTCACCAGATATTGGATGATTGCAAGAGCACAGATTGTTTGTAGCTAGTTTCGAAATAAAGATATCGATCCCACAGGGAGCAGGAGTCTGAAGTCTAGTAACTCTTGGTATAAATATTACAACGGAAATGCTAGATAAAGTTCTAAGTAACAAGATAAAATGCGAGTTTTGTGTAAAAAGGTGTTTTTGGGTTTTGGGTATAAGAGAAATAATAAATTAAAGCAAAGTAACTTAATGTAGAAAGTAAGTATCGCCTATGTAAGAGAGATTCGAACTGCAATAGGGAAAAAGCGTTCTTAGGGAGTAGCGGATACACCACTAGTATTTGTAGAGATCTAATATAAAGATTAAGATCATGAACATTCTCAACTATGTATGTGTGGGAGGAACTCCGTATATGGATGATTTCCCAGCAACCGATGCGCACGTCATCCTCATAACCACAGTAGACAGCAATCGACATCAATCGAATTACTGCTCTATTAAGGGACATAATCCCGTAGGACGTATCCCATTGCATGGTGTAACATCTCAAAAATATTAAAAGGAGTATATCAATTTCAAATCAACCAAAATTAGGGTTAACAAAATCTTTTACTATTAAAAACTATATGAATGCAAGGGGTGTTTGTTAATGATATATTAATGCATGGAATGCCATGTTTGTTTGTTGTGAATGATGAGAATTGATCTAAAGATCAAAACAATATCATCTAGGTTAAATCCAAACCAAATCAAATCAAAAGAAAATCAAATTATGAAGCATATGACCTAATGGTCATTTTTGCAAAAGTTAACACCTAGCTCACTTGGAGCATCTCTATTAAATGATATCAAACAGGAACAATTCCATTTCTTTTCTCACCTTGCTAGACCAAGTGGCAAAGAACCAAAGTGAACTTTCAAAACTTACTAGAACAATTTCAAACCCATTTGAGGGAATTTTCAAAATTGAATCTAGTGTATGCATCAAGATAGCCATTTTTCAAAAACCATCAAAACTTTCTCCAGTTGACCAATCCTTGCAACCAGAGAATCCCAAGCATACGATCAACCAACCCACCAAATATAATTTGAAAATTCAAATAAATTTCTCTTGCGGCCATTTGATCGAACACTTAGCAAGCATAGTACATAGCTACCAACTATACACTGTTTTGATCAATCTTGTGATCATCTCTGTACCACACTAAGCGTCCACTACTCGCCCACGATCACCCCAGTACCAGTCCGTGTAGTGGAGCCTCTCTCACTCGCCCCTTGGACCAGTGCTAGCCCGTACCCGAGCTCACCATGCTGACCTAACATGGACACGACGCTACAAGCCTCGCCGCCCTCGCCCATGACATCTAGAAGGTAGCCGTGACCTCACCGCACCCGCCAGTGTACGCCTCGACAAACGCCAGGCCATGGAGACGCCGGCGCAGCCGCGCCCATTTACTCTGTCTGCCATGTCGAGCGCACGCCAGAGCGCCGAGCCGTCCCACGCAACCACACTGCGCCTCACTCTCTCCTTGCATCAATGCAATCGCCACGATGCCACTGACCTCCCAGACACGCCCGCTTGACCCCACGCGACCCGTGACCACCCTACACCATGAAGAACACCCGTGGTACCCGAGCAGAGCATGGACGTTCCCATGCGATTAAGACCGTGCCTCGGCGTGCCACTGTGCGCATGACAATTGCTAAGGAGCACCGCGTTGACCTACACCCTCAGCCATGCCAATAGCACCATGTAGCGACGTCGCTGACGAGCCCAAGCCATGCCCCGATGCTCCTCTCATCGGGGTATAAATAGACCCCACCCCTTGCCTCAAAACGCACCCCACTCGCCCCACCTCTCACCCAGTGATCTCTCTGACCCATTCACGGAGCAAGGCGAGGTGTGCAACGTCGGAATTTTCCAGGAGCCCGCTGCCGCAGAGGAGGAAAGGAACCAGCGCTAGGAGCCGCCCCAGGAGCTGCCGCGACCACCCTTCGAACCGCCGTCGGCTACCTGTTCGTTTGCTTGCATCGTGGGACCTAGCTGGAGCCCTGGTAAGCCCCCAACGACTCCCGTCGTAGAGCTACGGTTGAATCCCGTGCGCGCCTTGCGACGGAGATGATGACGTTGAGCCATTGATCATGCTCTAATCGTGTGGCCATGATTATCTTATACCGCTTTGCATTAGAACATCCGCTGACAGGTGGGACCAGCGCAAGTCCAACCCGCTGCGCGTGGGCCATGCAGTTGGGCTAGCCCAGTATCGTTCCCGCACATGCCTACGAATTCAAAATTAGATTTTCCTTTTATTCCAAAATCCTATTATGTAGTTGATTTCAAAATTGAATTCAAGGAGATGTACTGAACTAAACTGCATGATTCAAATTTTTTTTATCAAGGTAATAAAAATATCTAAACACTCCCATTGGATTCAAACACTTTGGAATTACAGATCACCCACCACAAAAATGACAAGGCAGAGACTTTTTCAACTTCAAACATTTTTCTATAATCAATCGTAAATGATTTTGAATTGATTCCAATTGTCAAAAATCACATTTGCCATGATCTATTTGAATATATAAAAATGTTTAGCCTTACATGAAGTAGTCTTGGGCTAGTATTAAAAGAATGGCTATATAGTCATTTCTAGTCATTTTAATCATCTTAAGTAGCAAATTAAACTTTGTTACCTATGCCATCTACTTTAAATCACATTCCCAAGTATTGGAATATGTGGTGATGACATGTATCAACATGATCCCATATTTTATAATTGGAGAATATTATACCTTAAGTATTTTTCAATGAGTAGAAATTGCATTTCTAAAATAAGATAAATAAGGCCATGTCAATATTTCATGTAGTGATTGGGATGATGCTAGATCATCTAGTGTGAACCTTTGTGTGCTAAATAGAAGTAGTTAAGTATTGTTTGGTGATTGTGTACCTCGTATTTATTTATAGACGCTAGTACCAACTCAGGATACGAGGAGGAAGAATTCTATGAAGAAGAAGATGAGCACTTCAACAATTATACCAACCAAGGAAAGCCCCACTATGCAAGCCCCACTATGCAAGCTAAACTATGCAAGCTCCACTATGCAAGTTAACCTATGCAAGGTAAACTATGCTTTCTATTGTGATGCAACCTTGATTACACCAATCCCAAGTTTACTAGCAAGCTTTATATTTTCTTCCCTTTACCAAAGTTTCCTAAGTAGTTAATTAATGGTGATTAGTGGAAAAATAGGAAAGATGCCATCAAGAGCATAGAACTAGGTTTGGGTAGTTACACTTGATTAGTGCCCCTCAATAGTGACACCTTCATTGATAGTTGCTAGTGCTAAACTAATATTGATCACTTTAGATAGAAACATATGGAGAAAATGATTATGAAAACCTTAGGATGCTGAGTCATTCTATTGAAATGTTTTGACATGTGTTATGAAACACAATGGTTTGAAGATGATATCGAATGAGGCATGTGCCTTAACTTTGATAAAAACTAATGGTTGGGTTAGGATGCGATACCATTCCAACTTTACCATACAACCACAATACCTGAGTTGGGTAGGGCATAACCTAAAGTTTATGTGTCATAGTATGGGTTCCCTCGCAGAAAGAGGTTAAGATGAGGCTGCCTCGTGAATATGAATGTCCACCTATGCAGTTCCCGAGATGGCGGATGGCCATGGCTAGGAGGCCAAGCTCATAGGGGAGGTGCCTATACTAGGGTGTGTAATTGAAAGGTTATGATAGATTATCCGCATACCAAGTATGATGATTCAGGGCTATCCCTGACGGATGTATCGAATTTTGTGGTGAAAGTGTACCACCTCTGCAGAGTGTCAGACTATTCGAATAGACGCGTACGCGGTCATGGACAGTTGGATGGCCATACTGTAACACCCCAAAACTTTAATCAAAGTTATCAAGATCCAAATCACCCAGTTTAGGGTTAATAAAAACTTTTTATCATTAAAATAATTAGGAATGCATATGTGTGTTGCATTAATATAGAATTGTTTAGAATTGCCATGTTTGTTTGTTCTAATGGTTGTAAAATGATTCAAAGGTAAATGCCACATCATCTAGATCATTCCAAAACCAAATCCAAAGAAAAAGAAATCAAATGGAATTAATAAATGCAAATGGTCACTTTTGCCATTTTAAACCACTAGGCCACTTTACATGTTCCTAGAAGTCAATTTCAAATAGAAATAATTTTAACTCTTTTCACCCCTTGCTAGTACAAGTAATGATCTACCAAGGCCCACTTTGAAATCTTACAAAAACATTTAAACACTAATTTCAAATGGCATTTGAAAATGGAATCCATTTCATATGCATAGATCCCACTTTTTCAAAAACCACTCAAATGAGTTCACCTTGACAATCCCAAGCAACCACAAATGCTCAAGCATATGACTAACACACCCACCAAAAATCTTTCCAAAATTCAAACAAAACTTTCTTGTGGCCATTGTGTTGAACACTTGGCATGCAAAAATCTGCTGGCCTAACTAATACTGTTGCTAATTAAACTAGCCAAGTGGAATTGCGTGGGAAGGTGTGTACTGGTTCTGGAAACACAGAGTCAAGGATATTCTTTCTTCTATACATTTGCTATTATTGTCCAATAGCTTCTTTTGTTTTGTAAACAATGTACAGTTCTAATACCAATGTATTAACTATTATAGGCACCAGCATGAGGTCCACTTGCATAGGTTGGTAGATATTTGTGCCCACATAAATGTGTTCAACCAATAAGGGTGGTTTTTAAGAAAAAGCACAACTCAATTTGTCAACGCTTGATATAATAAAATTACAAAATTAAAGGTAAAATATAATGTTCATTTGGAACTAAATCGTGATTCCATTTTCAGAATCAAGAGAAAGGGACTAACATAGCTAAATAGGGTCAAACATGGTGTGACGTGGCAAACGTAAAACATATAATAGGCAATATATAATAAATTTAAGAAATTATATTTTTTGGGGGTCTACAAATGGATAATACGGAGGCATAAAAGGGGTAACGATGGTGATTTAGAACATTTTGTCACTGATGTTCACTATATTTGAAACCATCAATCCAACATTTGATCACTTCTTTGATCTAGAAAGTAATTGTACTACTACATTCAATGGCATTATACACACGGCAACATCCTACATAAATCCAGATAGCTATGTTAACATCTAAGAAACCACAATCCGTGATGTACATGCATGTATAAATTTCATTTTTTTAAAACTTTATTAGGGTTTGCCTGTCTTATTTCTGAAAATTAAGTATATGTTCACCAAATATTTAGATGCATACTATGATTTTGGTATTGAATTTACTTTGTTACGGTATCACCATATAAGTTTGTAATTTCTTAATAAGTATTCTATTACTAACATGTCAATACCGTGTGGTCATATTTATTTATCAACATTCACTTTGCTCCAGGAAAAACAAATATTGTAGTTGTTATGTCACCTAAGAAATAAAGGAGGAAATCAGCTGATCTTTGTACACGAGTGTAGATAGTCTAATGTGAACCTTGATATTTTGTGCAAAGATTTATCTGGAACACATTCTCAATGGAAGCTACACAACTCCTTCGCATAACATAAGTTAACATAATCTTGCTCGATATATCTCCATGTTTGAATGGTGCTTTCTGTAAATGAGATGGAGATGCTATAGAAAATATTGTATTATCATGCACTTTAGTCTAACATCTCTCAGACCATTAAATCGACACAGTGGGTCTTTGTTTGGAGTGCCACGATGTATGATGTATCAATCATTTTCTAGTAGTTTCTAAAACCACAAAAAATAGACAACTTTTTTACTATAAAAATAACCAATTTACAATTATGCTCATCGTAGATTTCTTTCTTTGTAGGAAACAACCATTACAAGGTGTAAACTATAATTGAACAACAACGTACGATTCTATCTCATGATGTAGGAAGTTAGCATGAAAGCTACAGAAGACGTGCAACTTTCTGTGATATGCTCGGGAAGCCGGAGCGACCATTAAAAAGCGTCTAGCTTTTATATATATATATATATATATATATATATATATATATAAAGTATTACAAACACTTTCGTAAGATAGTATATTAGACGTGGGTGTAAGAGTAAGAGTATTTTTCATATATATATATCTTACGAAAATACTCTTACTCTTACACCCACGTCTAATATACTATCTTACGAAAGTGTTTGTAATACTTTATATGTATATATATATATATATATATATATATATATATATATATATATATATATGTGTGTGTGTGTGTTGTCTTCTTGTCAGTTTAATATAGTTTCCATTGAATACAATACTGTGATATCAAATAAGAAAATATGTATAAAGTTGTCGCAGCAACTAAATGTCACTTTGCCTTGATCATACTGTACAAATGAGCTGGCAACTCATTTTAGCTGACTACCCAAACTAAAAGGTATAAAATAGGACAATCTAGCAGTATAGTATATAGAAAAGGAAATCCACTTTGTTTAAGTAATGTGAAATACATTGAACTTTTCAGTGTCAAAAACATTGCAAAAACTTATGTTGCAAATTCGACTCCCTTGACAGCCGACTTCCACCATAATTCGTCTATGTTCTTATGGTCTTCTTGCTTCCGCCGTTCCATCTGTATATCCCCAATCGCCCTCTCGTGCCTTGGTGTTTATACATAGGAAAAAATAAAACGCATCAATTTACCATGAGGCATCATATATTTATCACGGCCTGCAATGGGCCATGCAAGAAAGTGATGATATTTTATAGCCATTGTAAGTACTACTCTTGGAAACAATTATCATACCAAATGCACCATACATATCAATATCTGCCTTCCTTTTGTGCAAGCCGCTGCCATATTTCTCAAAAAAAGTATTCGTCTGGTAAGGCCAAGTAAGTTTCCTACTCCCTCCGACCCATATTAGGCCAGGTAAGTCAACTAATATGGGTCGGAGGAAGTAATATTAATTGGAGCAGATTTTTAGATATATAATCAGTGAATCATATTTAATCGAACTAAAATTTTTGCAACAAAATTGTAAGAACTTGGAAGTCCATAGCAATACTGTAGGCACAAATTAACATTTTCTTTGGTTCATGTGTTTCTCCTTCAACTTTTATTTTCTGGCTATCATATCAGAAAAAACATGGTAAATAATATTATACTCCCTCCGATCCATATTACTTGTCGCTAAAATAGATGTATCAGTACTAAAACATGTCTAGATACATCCATTTCAGGGACAAGTAATATGGATGAGAGGGAGCACTATTTCATTATCGCTGCTGATAGTTGCATTCAAAGGAGATTTTTTCAGTGCCTAACCTGTTTATATGAGTATTTTGGTTTTACAAACTTTGCATAACCTTGTGACGATTAAATCGGATCAGAGGGAATACAACAAAAAAGCGTGTAATGAGTGCTAAAGACATAATATCCCCTCCGTCCAAAATAAGTGACTTGTATTTTTCTAGATTCGGATGAATCTATATACTAAAATATGTCTAGATTCATACTAATATAGACAAATCCAAGTCACTTATTTCTGAATGGAGGGAGTAGATTTTTTTAAGAAATCAAACCTAATTCTCTCCTACAATTAATGGCATATTTCTTATTCTGTCTCAACGTACGTACTACGTATTTTTTCCTTGATCTTAAGTAACTCAATATCTTTTTATTACGTATTTCTGAATCTTAACCGATTGCATATAAGAGATTCACCTATCAATGCGATTCAGAAACTAAGGATTGTAGGTTCAGACATGCAGGCCGGCATACGCGTAAGCTAGGCCGGTGATAGTGCTTGAATGATGTGCAAATAAGCAAATAATTCTCACTTTCATATATGCAGTTTAAATTGTGGCATTCATCAAGAAAATTACAAGACGGACAAAAATCATGAAACGTCAACCAAATAAGCCTACACATGCTCGTTTATTGTAAAGGGGACATCTTAGGTGAACGAACCTGCTAGAGGATGCAGTTCAATATAGCGGCCAGAGAACCCCAAGCGGGTAGTGCCCTCCTTCCTCAGCCTGTGTCTTTCTGAATCCATGCATGTTACACAAAGTCCCTGAATAGTCTGAATCTATTCATGCTGGATGAAGGCACAAACAAAACAGAATTTAGAGGGCATTGCATATGCATGTGGATTAAGGCCTTACGCGTGGGATCCATGAATTTTACGCAGATCGGACAAGAAAGTCCGAATTCATAGGACATACCAGCATAGGCTTGTGGGATCCTTGATTGTGACCCACATCGGACGAGGAAGCCTGGATGTTTTGCCGTGAAAGCAGCCATACATGTTCCAGCCCCGTATTCGCTTGGCCTCATCGTTTTCCACTGTTTCCTTGATCAGCCGCCATACGAAGAGAGGAGGAAGGACGCGCACTTGGGATGTTGCAGGCCGTGGCACAAAGGCACGACGGCGTAGGGCATCACCTTGTGACAAATTTTCCATCACTTGTTTTCTTTGGTGCTAGGTTCGTTAGGGTTTCATCTTGATACGGGACGGATGGGATGGTAGGGAGGGTGGGCGTTGGTGGGATTAAGTCAATTGCAATCATTGGTTGAGATCTATTAAGCGAGATTAACGGCCAGATTTTTCTAATTTTTGTGGAATTTTCTAACCTATTTCTCTAATTTCTGGTTAACCCGTAATGTACTTTTAATATATAATAGATTTTCTAACCTATTTCTCTAATTTCTGGTTAACCCGTAATGTACTTTTAATATATAATAGATTCTTGTCCCGCATTTAAACCTCTCATCTCTCCTCTGTCCCCTCTTAGCCTAACTAAGCACCAGACAGCACCCCTCCTACCCCACAGCACCAGTACCGTGCCGCCCGAGTATGGTCGCCGCCGGCCAAACGTGGACAACGCGCTAGAGACAACACTGCGCTAAACCAGCACGTCCCCTAGCTCCGCCGCACCCTACCGCGATCCCCTGTCCACCCCACGGAAGCAGCCGAGCCCTGGACCACCGAGGCACGCTCGCGCCCACCACCTCTACACCGTGCACAGAGCACGCTAGAGCGCCGTCCCCGACAGACCAGCACAAGCCGCGCCTTGCCCTCCGCTTGCACGCGCCGCTCTGCTATAACCCCAGCATGCTCCAAGACATGCCCTTTCCCCGCCGCGCAACCAGCAGCCACCGCACGCAGCATCGAGCACCGCCTTTGCCGCGCAGAGCGTTGACCTTTCCCGACCGCATACCACTGCCCCTAGCTGCGCCATTGCACCGTAGGTGACCGCAAGAAGGCAAGCCACCATCCGCCTACCCCGCCCATACCTCTAGCCCTCTGTACCATCATCACCGACGAGCTCACCGTCGCACCCCACGGTCCCCTCGTCGACCTATAAAAGGAGCCCTCCCGAGCACCATTTCTCCACACTCCAACACTCCCCACCTCCCACTGAGTCCCTCACACCATTCCCGGAGCCACTCGAGCCACCATTCACCAGAATTTCCACCGGAGTCGCCGCAGTAGAGGAGAAAGGGGCCCGTCGATTGCAACCACCCCAGAAGCCGCCGCGACCTCGCCTGAGTCCGCCGTCGTCAACTCGTTCGATCGCCCCCATCGCCACGTTAGCTAGAGCTCTGGTAAGCCCCCAATTGACCCCACCGAGCCGCTAGGGTTCAGTCTCGCCGGCGACCTGTCCGTCGTCGACGACGAGCCACGACCGTTGATCTAGGTTCTAATCGCACAGCCCACATTGCCCCGTACCGCTTCGGGTTTTAAGTGCCGCTGACATGTGGACCCCTCTTGTCAGTTGCCCGCTGCACCGCTGAGCGTCACTGGACCGGCCCATTTAGTTTCCCGCGCTGGCCCTAGGATTCAAATAATGATTTTTCTATTTAGACTTAAACTCAATTCTGTTCACTAGTTTAAAAATCAATTCCGAGAGTTCTACTAAACCAAATTGAATGATTCCAATTTTCTTAGAAAGATAATTTAAATATATATCCAAGCCCGTTGGATTTAAATCAATTAGAGTTATACATCACATATAGCAAAAATAATAAAACAGAGACATTTATACATTCAAACATTTTTCAAAAATCAACCATAATAGCTTTTGAGTTGATTCTAACTCTCAAAAATCACATTTGATAATACCTATATGAATATGTAATAATATTTAGGTTTGCATGCAGTGACTTTGGACTAGTACCAAAATAATGCTATATAGGAATTTCTAGTCACTTTAAATCATTTAAATATGAATCCTAAACTTTATAAAATGTGATCCAACATTTAAATGACATTTACATGTATTAGAATATATGGTGATGACATGTGTCCACATGATCCCATATTTTAATTGGAGAATATTAAATCTTAATTAATTTTCAATGAGTAAAAATTACTTTTCTCAAATAAAATAAATGAAACTAGTTCATTAAATCTTGTGATGAGTGTGATGATACTAGATCATCAACTATGTGCCTTACTGTGATAAATAGACAAGTTAAGTATTGTTTGGTGATTGTGTATCCTGTATGTATTTATAGACGATAGTACCGACCAAGTCTACGAGGAGGAGGAGTTCTACCCTGAAGAAGACGAGGAGAATTTCAACCACTGCACCAACCAAGGCAAGCCATCATTAACAATGCAAGCTAACCCCTGCAAGCTAGATAAGCTAAGCAAGATGCACTAGGCATGCTTTGGTTATACCTTTTGATTTATACCCATCCCAAGTCTTACTTACAAGTTTTACCTTTTACTTTACCAAAGTTTTCTCTACTTCTAGTAATGCTTTGTGAGATTTTAGAAAGTAGTTTAGATAGCATAAAGAGTATAAAACTTGGCCTATCTAGTTAGACTTAGATGTCGTTCTATGCCATGAGATTGATATTAGCATCCCACTTTAGTGAACACTCTTAAGTTAGTAGTTGGAGCTAAACCAAAAACTTGATCACTTTAGATGGGAATACTTGGTGAAAATGCTTATGAAAACGTTAGAATGATAAGTCATTCTATTGAGATGTTTTGACATGTGTTGAGAAACACAAATGGTTTATGATGATGAAAATGTTGAGGCATGAGCCTTATCCCTTTTATAAAAACTGATGGTTGGGTTCGGATGCGATACCATTCCAAATTTACCGTACAACCACAATACCTGAATTGGGTAAGGCTTAGCCAGAAGTTTATATGCATTAGTATTGGTTCCCTCGCGGGATAGGTTTGAGCTGAGGCTACCTCTCGATGTTGTCCACCTATGTAGTGCCAAGGATGGCAGATGGCCATGGCTGGGAGGCCAAGCTCATAAGAGAGGTGCTTATACTAGAGTGTGTAAAGGAAAGGTTATGTTTGATTATCCGCATACTAAGTATGATGATTCAGGGTTATCCCTGACGGATGTATTGAATTTTGTGGTGAAAGTGCACCACCTCTACAAAGTGTCAAACTATTCAAATAGCCGCTTCTGCGGTTATGGACAGTTGGAGTGGCCATACTGTTCCATTGTCAGATGTTTTCAAAATGACTTATGAAATGAATTGTGACATGACTTGACCACAACATGGTTGTGACTATGACAACTAAGTTCCCACTTAGGTGATTTAGAACTTTATTTTATTTTTCTTTGTTTCTGAACTCAGCTTAGGTTTCAAACTTAACTTTACAAATAAAGTTTGAGTTTAGCATTCCTACTAGAACTACCTTACATGTTAGTGATAGTTTGCGAGTACTTAAAGAGTACTCATGGCTTTGTCCCTGTCTAGTCTCGTGGCCAGACTATGAGGAGGACTATCCGGAAGGAGGACAGCAGGACATCTACGACAAGTAGGATCATCTCCTATCGTTAGCATTGCCTGTGACACTGAAGATGGAGCCCACCGCTACGCTATTTATTCCGCTACTTGTTTGTACTAAGACTTGATCATGAGTCCTTCATTTGTGTAAGACCTTATTATGGTTTGTAATGGATGATGTACTGTGATATCCAATCTGTTATGTCTCGCAAAAATGGTAATCCTGGGATTGCGATGTATGACATAATAGGCATCTGGGATTAAAAATCCGGGTGTTGACAAGTTGGTATCAGAGCCATCCTAACCATAGGAGACCCTAGTTAGAATGGACGTCCGAACAAAAACTTAGTTTCAAAACCAAAGTGAGTACTTATAAAAATCTATTTCCCCTCTTACCCTTGAGATTCTTTCAAAAAGATTCATGTTCCTCAAAATTCTTACATTACTCCATAAAATTTGATACACTTGATCACCTGACGAACTTTCTCATCCTAAATTCTTATAGATGGAAGTTCAGTATTGCAAGTTCTACCAATTGGGAAAAGGGGGCCAACTGATCTTTGAGAGGGATCTTGATGCACTGTCTTAGTACCTTGAGCGTCCGCATCCGGAATTCTTCGGAGCTCAACTCAATGACCACCCAGGACGAGATTTACAATGGCTAATAGTTGTTGATCTTCGAGGCAAGATGGAGGCACCTCTTTTTGAGAAGATTCAATTCACCGTGAGGGAGAACAACTGGCTAGATGGATTAGCCAGGGCAATGCATGAAGCTCTCGCTCGTCTTTGTGCATAGAATGTCAACTTGATCTAGGGAACTCGCTTTGCTCACTATGCAAGGCGTGATTCGATGGGAATGCCCCTAGACATGCCAAGTCACCCGGAGTTGAAGCGCCAAGTGGAGAACCTTGACTTCCTACTGTATGACAGGCAGAAGGAATTGGACAATGCTCGAGAGTACGCCAACCACAACCTTGCCATTGCCGCCAAGAAGGCCTAGACTTTTTCACTGCTCTTCAAGGATCGTCAATCACTTCGTCGTGAACGCGCAAAGAAGGATCACACCATCGACCGTCTTTGCAAGAAGGTGGCTGACCTCGAGAAGACCATCAAGGAGCAAGAAGCTCAGCTAGCAGCAAAAGAAGAAGAGGAAGAAGGTGAAGACATCCAGGGGATATTCACTCGTACCTCAGAAATGATGATCACTACCTGGAGGATGATGCCATGGACTTCTACACCGATGATGATGACTCCGACTTCATCGATGATGAGTAGATGCACTAGAGCACTATCGTAGGAAGGAGTTGTATCGGTCCCATTGTATCTTAGCTTACAGAACGGTTCTTAAAACCATCTGTTTTCCTTTTGTTGTGGTGTGTGTGTTTGTATCGTGTGCTTTGCTTGAATGAATGAAAAGAAGTTAGTTGAAAAATCTGAGTCAAACTCAAAGTTTTAGCTTTGAAACAAAAACCATGAACCTTAGAAATTTCCCTCTTACCCCATTATCTATCTCAATCTTCAGATGACTCGTGGAAACCAAGGAGGGAGCAGCTCATCGCAGGAACCAATGCTGCAGATTCTGTAGACGCTAATTGCGGATCACGAAGCTAGTAGAGCAGAGCGCCAAGCAAATCTAGCCACCCTGCAGCAGATCGCCTAGATGGCCCACAACAATCAAGGCCATAGAAATCAGGATCATCATGGATCCAAACTGAAAAACTTCCACAATACCAATCCCCCGATCTTTAGCAAGTCTGAAGCCCTGCTGGATGCTGATGATTGGTTAAATACCATGGATAATAACTTAGAAGTCACGGGAGTGGATGCCAACGAGAAAGTTCTGTTTGCCACCCACTATCTGGCAGGAGATGCAAGAGCTTGGTGGAATAGCACCCGCACGATGAACCACGGTCAAGTGATGACGTGGGAAGCTTTCAAAGTCAAGTTCAGCCGCACCCTTGTGCCACAGGGTTTTGTCGCCAGAATGAGAGATGAATTCAGAGAACTAAAGCAAGGCAGAATGACTATAGTGGAGTACCGTGACAGATGTTTGTCCCTCGCCAGGTATGCACCTGATGAGATCAACACTGAAGCCAAGAAGAAGGAGAGATTCCTAAACGGACTGCATGATGAGATGTATAAGGTGCTAGTCAACATCCATTTTGAGGACCTCGAAGAGCTAGTTGACTCTGCCATTCAGATGGAAGGGAAGATCAACCAAGCGAATGACAATCGCAAACGTCAAATGATGCACCAAGCTAGGTCCCACAGTGCCTAGAAGTATCGCCCCAACCCGTCTGCTGGATATGCCCCGCGGAACAATAGACCCCAATGTCTCGCCCAAGCTACCCCAACCGTAGCGGAGGAAATGTGAAGACCCGAGGAAACAACAACAACCACCCCGGCAACTCCAACAACTTCAACCATGCACTGCCCAAGTCCAACAACAACATCAACAACACTGCCCCAATGACTGGAAGCAATGTCGTGCCAGTTGCAGCAAAAGACAAGTCTCAGGTTACTTGTTTTGAGTGTGGAGTGAAGGGTCACTACTCCAATGAGTGTCCCAAGAAGATTGCCGCCACTACCAATGTGAATGCCCCAGCTCAACAGCAGCGCCATGTTCAACCCGGAAGAAGATTTGCCCCAGGGAACCATCAGAACCGCAATGGCCGTCTCTTCCACATGAACACCGAAGAAGCCCAAGAAGCGCCAAATGTTGTGTTGGGTATGTTTTCTGTTAACTCAGTACTTGCAAGAGTGTTGTTTGATTCTGGAGCATCGCACTCGTTTGTTACCGAAGAATTTGCATGCACTAGTAAGATTCACCCAACCAACTTGAAGCATGTTCTGAGAGTTCAAATACCTGGTTCAACCACCGAAGATAGAAAAATTTGCAAAGATGTGCCTATCAGAATACATGGGATAGATTTTTATGCCAATCTAATAGTACTTGGAACCAAAGGTTTGGAAGTAGTAGTAGGAATGGATTGGATGTTGAAGCATAAAGGATTGATCAACTGTGCCAAGAAAGCCATCACCATGACCAGTAGCTCTAGAGTATCAGTAGAGCATATATCTGAAACCTTGCCCCGTCAATTCAAATGCAACAAGAGTCTAGCTCTACCCACCATAGACCAAGTCAGAGTAGTCTATGAATACCCCGACGTATTCCTAGATGAATTTCCCGGTATGCCCCTAGATCGGGATATTGAGTTCATTATCGAACTAATTCCTGGAACCGGACCCATAGCTCAGAGACCTTATAGCATGAACCCATCAGAGTTAGTGGAGCTGAAGAAGCAATTGGATGCTATGTTGGAGAAAGGCTTGATTCAACCAAGCGCATCACCATTGAGATCACCCGCATTGTTCGTCGACAAGAAAGATTGAGGCAACGGTTTGTGCACAGATTACAGGAAGCTGAATGATGTCACCATCACAAACAAGTACCCATTGCCAAAGATAGAGGATTTGTTTGATCATTTGACTAGTGCCAGAGTGTTCTCTAAGATCGATCTTAGGACTAGTTATCACGAACTTAAGATTCGTGCAACGGATATTCGAAAGACCGCCTTTACCACCAGATATGGATTGTATGAGTATACGGTCATGTCTTTTGGATTAACCAATGCTCCCACTTATTTCATGAATCTCATGAATAAGATCTTTATGAACTTTATGGATAAGTTTGTCGTTGTGTTTATCGACGACATTCTTATCTACTCCAAGTCATAAGAAGACCATGTGCAACATCTGAGAATCATCCTTGAAACCCTTAGAGAGCATCAGTTGTATGCCAAGTTCAGCAAATGTGAGTTTTGGCTGAAAGAAGTAGGATTCCTCAGACATATTGTGTCGGCAGGAGGAGTCGTTGTTGATCCCGCCAAGATAAAAGATGTTGAAGAATGGGAAGCCCAACCACTCAAACCCAAGTCCGTGCATTTCTCGGATTAGCGGGATATTACCGCAAGTTCATTGAAGGATTTTCGAGCATCGCCAGACCCATGACCCAATTGTTGAAGAAGGACAAGAAGTTTGAATGGACCGACAAATGTGAAGCAAGTTTCCAAGAGCTGAAGAAGAGATTGATTTCAGCCCCAATATTGATTGTGCTAGATATCAAGAAGCCGTTTGATGTGTATTGTGATGCATCCAACATTGGTCTCGGATGTGTGTTGATGCAAGAAGGCAAAGTCATCGCATATCTGTCCTGAGAACTGAAGCAGCATGAGCAGAACTACCCTACACATGATCTTGAGTTAGCAGATGTAGTGTTAGCCTTGAAGACATGGCATCATTATCTTATGGGTAATCGCTGTGAGATTTATTCAGATCACAAGAGTTTGAAGTATATTTTCACTCAAAAGGAGATGAATATGAGAAATAGGAGATGGATAGAGTTAATCAAGGATTATGACCTTGACATTCACTATCACCCTGGCAAAGCCAACATGGTAGCGGATGCTCTTAGTAGATTACCGTCTAGGTTAAACACTATGATCAAGGAGAAGCAACCAAGTTTGCATGAAGAGTTGGAGCAGTTTAGAACTGAGCTAGTTAGCAAAGAATTTTTAGCTAGCATTGAACTTCAACCCACTTTGATTAGTCAAATCAAGGAAGCCCAGAAGGGAAATGAAAGTATCGACAGAATCAAGCATCGTATTGGTACAGGAAAGGTACCTGGATTCACCGAAGACGAAGAAGGAGTTATGTGGTACAAAGGACGTATCTGTGTGCTAGTAGATTTAGAACTGAAGCAAGTTATCATGCAAGAAGCTCATGATACTCTTTATTCTATCCACCCCAGAGGAACAAAGATGTATCAAGATTTGAAGGAGCAATTTTGGTGGCACAAGATGAAGAGAGAAATCGGAAGCTACATCGCCAAGTGTGCCATCTGTCAAAGAGTCAAAGCGGAACATTAGAGACCCGCATGACTGTTGCAACCATTGCATATTCCGGAATGGAAATGGGATTCCAACAGAATGGACTTTATCACCGGTTTGCCTACTTCTAGTAGGGGAAATGACTCAATCTAGGTCATCGTTGATAGACTGTCCAAGGTAGCCCATTTTATACCTGTCAAGACAACCTACCAAAGTTCGAAGCTAGCAGAGTTATACATTGCCAGAATTGTTAGTTTGCATGGAACCCCCAAGACCATAGTGCCGGATCGAGGAACCCAATTCACCTCGAGATTTTGGCCGAATGTCCAAGAAGGATTGGGAACCAAGTTGAATTTCAGCATAGCTTATCACCCGCAGACCGATGGATAGACTCAACAAGTCAACCAAATCTTAGAAGATATGTTGAGAGCTTGTGTGTTAGAGTATGGATCAAAATGGGAAGATTGCCTGCCTTTCGCAGAATTCTCATACAACAACTGTTATCAAGCCAGTTTGCAAATGGCCCCATTTGAGTTCTTATATGGAAGAAAGTGCCGTACCCCTTTGAATTGGTCGCAAGTAGGAGAGAGTCAGATTTTCGGACCTGACATCCTACGAGAAGCCGAAGAGAAGGTTCACAAAGTCCGTGAGCACCTCAAGACCACCCAATCCAGACAGAAGAGTTATGCTGACAAGAGACGTAGAGACCTGAATTTTAATGTCAGAGATTTTGTGTATCTCAAAGTTTCGCCATTGAAGGGAACACAACGTTTTAGTCTGAAAGGAAAGTTAGCCCCCAGATATATTGGACCCTTCAAGATTCTGAATTGTCGAGGAGAAGTATCGTATCAACTAGAGTTGCCTGAGGAGATGGTTGTTGTCCACAATGTGTTCCATATCTCGTTACTTCGCAAATGCCTAGAAGTGCCGGAGAAGACCGAAGTTTTCAAGAACATCGATCACCAAGCTGTTGATATCAACAAGGATCTGACATATCGTGAAGTGCCCATCCGTATCTTGGAAGAAGCGTATAGAACCACCAGGACCCATAGTATCAAATTTCTCAAGATCCAATGGAGCAACCACACCGAAGAAGCCACTTGGGAGCGAGAAGATTACATTAGGACTGAGTTTCCAGATCTATTTAGTTCCTAGTTTTATTTCTTAAATCTTAGGACGAGATTTTGTTTAAGGGGGGAAGGTTTGTAACATCCCAAAACTTTAATCAAAGTTATCAAGATCCAAATCACCCAAATTAGGGTTAACAAAAACTTTTTATCATTAAAATAATTAGGAATGCATATGTGTGTTGCATTAATATAGAATTGTTTAGAATTGCCATGTTTGTTTGTTCTAATAGTTGTAAAATGATTCAAAGGTGAATGCCAAATCATCTAGATCATTCCAAAACCAGATCCAAAGAAAAAGAAATCAAATGGAATTAATAAATGCAAATGGTCACTTTTGCCATTTTAATTCACTATGCCACTTTAGGTGTTCCTCGAAGTCAATTTCAAAAATAAACAATTCTAACTCTTTTCATCCCTTGCAATTACAAGTAATGATCTACCAAGGACCACTTTGAAATCTTACAAAAACATTTAAACACTAATTTTAAATGGCATTTGAAAATGGAATCCATTTCGTATGCATAGATCCCACTTTTTCAAAAACAACTCAAATGAGTTCACCTTGACAATCCCAAGCAACCACAAATGCTCAAGCATATGACTAACCCACCCACCAAAAATCTTTTAAAAATTCGAACAAAACTTTCTTGCGGCCATTGCGTCGAACACTTGGTAGGAAAAAATCTTCTAGCCTAACTAATACTGTTGCTAATTAAATTCTTATCCCCCATTTAAACCTCTCATCTCTCCTCTGTCCCCTCTTAGCCTAACTAAGCACTAGACAACACCCCTCCCACCTCGCAGCGCCAGTACCGCGCCGCCCGAGTATGGTCGATGCTGACCAAACATGGACAACGCGCCAGAGAGAACACCGTGCCAAACCAGCACGTCCCCTAGCTCTACCGCACCCTACCGCGATCCCCTGTCCACCCCACGGAAGCAGCCGAGCCCTGGACCACCGAGGCACGCTCGCGCCCACCGCCCCTGCACGATGCATGGAGCACGCCAGAGCACCACCCCCGACAGGCCAGCACAAGCCGCGCCTTGCCCTCAGCTTGCACGCGCCGCTCCGCTATAACCCCAGCATGCTCCAGGACATGCCATTTTCCAGCCGCGCGACCAGCAGCCACCGCACGCAGCGTCGAGCATGGCCTCTACCGCGCAGAGCGTCGACCTTTCCCGACCGCATACCACCGCCCCTAGCTGCACCATTGCATCGTAGCTGACCACCAGGAGGCAAGCCACCGTCCGCCTACCCCGCCCATACCTCTAGCCCTCTGTACCATCGTTATCGATGAGCTCACCATTGCACCCCACGGTCCCCTAGTCGACCTATAAAAGGAGCCCTCCACAACACCATTTCTCCACACACCAACACTCCCCACCTCCCACTGAGTCCCTCACACCATTCCCGGAGCCACTCGAGCCACCGTTCGCCGGAATTTCCACCGGAGTCGTCGCAGTAGAGGAGAAAGGGGCCCATCGATTGCGA
This sequence comes from Avena eriantha, assembly GCA_910589775.1. Classification (NCBI taxonomy): domain Eukaryota; kingdom Viridiplantae; phylum Streptophyta; class Magnoliopsida; order Poales; family Poaceae; genus Avena; species Avena eriantha. The sequence continues at coordinate 443,671,755 of OU342744.1, forward strand.
CCACCCTAGGAGCCGCCGCGACCTCGCCTGAGTCCGTCGTCGTCCAATCTTTCGATCACCCCCATCGCCACGTTAGCTGGAGCCTGGTAAGCCCCTAATCGACCCCCACCGAGTTGCTAGGGTTTAGTCTCGCCGGTGACATGTCCGTTGTCGACGACGAGCCATGACCGTTGACCTAGGTTCTAATTGCACAACCCACATCGCCCCGTACCACTTCGGGTTTTAAGTGCGGCTGACATGTGGACCCCCCTTGTCAGTTGCCCGCTGCGCTGTTGAGCATCACTGGGCTGGCCCATTTAGTTTCCCGCGCTGGCCCTAGGATTCAAATAATGATTTTTCTATTTAGACTTAAACTCAATTCTGTTCACTAGTTTAAAAATCAATTTAGAGAGTTCTACTAAATCAAATTGAATGATTCCAATTTTCTTAGAAAGATAATTTAATCTATCCAAGCCCATTGGATTTAAATCAATTAGAGTTATAGATCACATATAGCAAAAATAAAAAAACAGAGACATTTCTACATTCAAACATTTTTCAAAAATTAACCATAATAGATTTTGAGTTGATTCCATCTCTCAAAAATCACATTTGATAATACCTATCTGAATATGTAATAATATTTAGTATTGCATGCAGTGACTTTGGACTAGTACCAAAATAATGCTATATAGGCATTTCTAGTCACTTTAAATCAATTAAATATGAATCCTAAACTTTATAAAATGTGATCCAACATTTAAATCACATTCCCATGTATTAGAATATGTGGTGATGACATGTGTCCACATGATCCCATATTTTAAGTGGAGAATATTAAATCTTAATTAATTTTCAATGAGTAGAAATAATTTTCTCAAATCAAATAAATGAAACTAGTTCATTAAATCTTGTGATGAGTGTGATGATACTAGATCATCAACTATATGCCTTAGTGTGCTAAATAGACTAGTTAAGTATTCTTTGGTGATTGTGTATCACGTATGTATTTATAGACGATAGTACCGACCAAGTTTACGAGGAGGAGGAGTTCTACCCCGAAGAAGACGAGGAGAATTTCAACCACTGCACCAACCAAGGCATGCTTTGGTTATACCTTTTGATTTATACCCATCCCAAGTCTTACTTACAAGTTTTACCTTTTACTTTACCAAAGTTTTATCTACTTCTAGTAATGCTTTGTGAGATTTTAGAAAGTAGTTTAGATAGCACAAAGAGTATAAAACTTGGCCTATCTAGATAGACTTAGATGTCATTCTATGCCATGATATTGATATTAGCATCCTACTTTAGTGAACACTCTTAACTTAGTAGTTGGAGCTAAACCAAAAACTTGATCACTTTAGATGGGAATACTTGGTGAATATGCTTATGAAAACCTTGGAATGATGAGTCATTCTATTGAGATGTTTTGACATGTGTTGAGAAACACAAATGGTTTATGATGATGAATATGTTGAGGCATGAGCCTTAGCCCTTTTATAAAAACTGATGGTTGGGTTCGGATGCGATACCATTCCAATTTTACCGTACAACCATAATACCTGAATTGGGTAAGGCTTAGCCGGAAGTTTATATGCATTAGTATTGGTCCCCTCGCGGGAGAGGTTTGAGTTGAGGCTACCCCTCGATGTTGTCCACCTATGCAGTGCCCAGGATGGTAGATGGCCTTGGCTGGGAGGCCAAGCTCATAGGAGAGGTTCTTATACTAGAGTGTGTAAAGGAAAGGTTATGTTTGATTATCCGCATACTAAGTATGATGATTCAGGGTTATCCCTGACGGATGTATTGAATTTTGTGGTGAAAGTGTACCACCCTCTGCAGAGTGTCAAACTATTCGAATAGCTGTGTCCGCGGTTATGGATAGTTGGAGTGGCCATACTGTTTCGTTGTGAGATGTTTTCAAAATGACTTATGAAATGAATTGTGACATGACTTGACCACAACATGGTTGTGACTATGACAACTAAGTTCCCACTTAGGTGATTTTGAACTTTATTTTATCTTTCTTTGTTTCTGAACTCAGCTTAGGTTTCAAACTTAACTTTACAAATAAACTTATAGTTTAGCATTCCTACTAGAACTACCTTACTTGTTAGTGATAGTTTGCGAGTACTTAAAGAGTACTGATGGCTTTGTCCCTTGTTATTCTCGTGGCTAGACTATGAGGAGGACTATCCGGAAGGAGGACATCAGGATGACTACGACAACTAGGATCATCTCCCATCGTCAGCATTGCCTGTGACACTAAAGATGGAGCCCACCACTACGCTATTTATTCCGCTACTTGTTTGAACTAAGACTAGAGCATGAGATCCTTCATTTGTGTAAGACCTTATTATGGTTTGTAATGGATGATGTACTGTGATAACCAATCTGTTATGTCTCGCAAAAATGGTAATCCTGGGATTGCGATGTATGGCATAACAGGCATCTGGGATTAAAAATCCAGGTGTTGACACATATTGTTCCATTGTCAGATGTTTTCCAAATGACTTGTGACTTGAAATATGACTTTGAATTGACCACAACAGGGTTGTGGAAATGAAAACTAGGTTCCCACTTGAGTAATCTAGATAACTAAAATATGCCTTTACTACTAAGTACTTCTAAAATAAAACTAGCTTATTGCAAACAAGCCTAGAGCTTAGGATTCCTACTAGAATTGTCTTACTTACATTAGTGATATTTTGCGAGTACTTTAAAAGTACTCATGGCTTTGTCCCTGGCTATGCCCATGGCCAGACTATGAAGAGGACTATCCGGAGGTTGGACAGCAGGGTGTCTACGATAATGAGGATCGTCTCCCATCGTCAGCATTACCTGTGACAATGGAGATGGAGACTCTACTACGTTTATTTCCGCTCCTTTGATATGTATTAAGACTTGATCATGAGATCAACTATTTGTAAGACTACTATGGTTTGTAATGGATGATGTACTGTGCTATCAATTCTGTTATGTCTCGCAAAAATGGTATTCCTAGGATTGCGATGTACGGCATAACCGGCATCTGGACTTAAAAATCCAGGTGTTCACAAGTTGGTATCAGATACATCCTGACCATAGGAGACCCTAGTTAGAATAGACGTCTAAAAAACATAGTTTCAAAACAAAGGAAGTAAGTATTTATGAAAACCTATTCTCAGTCTTATCCTTGAGATTCTTTCACAAAGAAGAGCTCACTTGTTCCTCACTAACTTACTCATCCTAATTGCTTATAGATGGAAGTCAAGTACAGCAAGTTCTCTTAGCTTGCAACAGAGGAGAACTCATCTTCGAGAGGGAGTTGAGTCAGCTAGCAGAGTTTCTCGGACGCTCGCATCCCGAGTTCTTTGGAGCGCAACTCAATGATCAGCCATGAGGATAACTGCAGTGGTTGTTCGTTGTAGATCTAAGAGGAAAGATGGAACCACCCACCTCGGAGAAGATACAGTTCACTGTGAGGGAGAACAACTGGCTGGATGGACTAGCTAGAGCAATGCAGGAAGCACTTGCCCGTTTGTGTGCGCAGTATGTAAACCAGATCAATGGCACTCGCTTCGCTCACAATGCAAGACGTGATTCCATGGGACAACCCTTAGCCATGCCAGGAAATCCGGAGCTAAAGCATCATGTGGATCACCTCGACTTCATGTTGCACGAGACTCAGAAGGAGTTGGACAACGCTCGTGCCTACGCCAACCAGAAGCACATTGTTGCAATAGAGAAGAACCAAACCCTCACCATCCTAGCTAAGGAGCGCAAGTCACTTCGTTGCTAGTGTGACAAGAAGGACCATATCATCGCTCACCTCCGCCAGAAGGTGGCAACCCTTGAAGAAACCATCCATGACCAAGAGATTCAACTTGAGGAGAAGGAAGACGAAGGTGAAGATATTCGTGGGGATATCACCTCTTACCTCAGTGACGATGACGACTATCTGGAGGACATCAACATGGAGTTCCACACCAACGAGGAGGACGCTGATTTCCTGGATGACGGAGAACCCACCAGTTTCAATGATGAGTAGTAGCACTAGATCACCGTCGTAGGTGTGAGTTTGTATCCGGTCCTAATGTATCATAGAATAACAGAATGGTTCTTAAAACCATCTACTTTGTAGTTGTGGTGTGTTGTTGGTATGTGTTGCTTGGAATGAATGAAAAAGAGTTGTTGGTTGTCAAACTTTAGAAATACTCAAGTTTAAAGCTTTTTGAACCATACCCATAAACCATAGTAATTTCCCTCTTATCTTATGATCTATCTCAATCTTCAGATGACTCGTGTCAACCCTGATGGAAGCAACTCATCCCAGGATCTGATGGTTCAGATTTTGCAAATGTTGTATTAGATCGAGAGGCTGGTAGAGCCGAGCGTGAAGCCAATCTCGCCACTCTTCAGCAGATCTCCCAGATGACGCACAACAACCAAGGCCATGGAAATCAGGATCACCATGGATCTAAGCTAAAGAACTTTCAAAACACCAACCCTCCTATGTTTAGCAAATCTGAGGAGCCCTTAGATGCTGATGACTAGCTATAGTCAATGGAGAACAACTTAGAAGTTACAGGAGTAGATGATGCGGAGAAAGTATTGTTCGCCACCCACTATCTAGCAGTTTATGCAGGATCCTGGTGGAATAGCACTCATACGATGAACGGAGGACAAATGATGACTTGGGAGGAATTCAAGCTCAAGTTCAGTAGGACTCATGTGCCCCCAGGTTTGATCAAGAGGATGAGGGATGGATTCAGGGAGCTGAAGCAAGGAAGAATAACTATGGTGGAATACCGTGACAAATTTCTATCTCTGGCTAGGTATGCCTCCGATGAGATCGATACCAAAGCAAAGAAGAAGGAAAGATTCCTGAATGGCCTGCATGATGAGATGCGGACAGTGTTAGTCAACATTCCTTTTGAAGATCTAGAAGCTCTAGTGGATTCTGGTATCTAGATGGAAGGAAAGATAAATCAAGCCAGTGAGAACCGCAAGCATTGTATGATGCACCATCCTAGACCCCACCATACTCCAAAGTACCGCCCCAGCTCGTCTGCAGGATTTGCACCAAGAAACAACAGGTCGCCTATGTCCCGTTCGAACTTTCCCAATCGTGGCGGAGGAAACCCAAGGCCCAGAGGAAACAACAACAACAACAACAGCAACAACAACATTGGTAACCCCCATAACTTCAACCGTGCACCGCCAAGGTCCAACAACAACAACAACAACAACAACAATACTACCCCAAGGACTGGAAGCAATGTTGTGCCTATTGCCGGGAAGGACAAGTCAATGATAACCTACTTTGAATGTGGAGTTGCGGGTCACTATTCCAATGAGTGCCCCAAGAAGCTTGCTGCAGCCACCAATGTCACTGCACCTGCCTAGCAGCAGTGCCATGTCCATCCTGGAAAGAGGTTTTCCCCAGGCAACCCGCACAACCGTACCGGCCGTCTGTTCCACATGAATGCAGAGGAGCCCAGGAAGCGCCAGATGTCGTGTTGGGTATGTTTTCTTTTAACTCAGTACTTGCAAGGGTGTTTTTTGATTCTAGAGCATCACAGTCATTTGTTATAGAAGAATTTGCATGCACTAGTAAGATTCAACCAACAAATTTGAAGCATGTTATGATAGTTCAAATACCTGGGTCAACCACCAAAGCTAGAAAAATTTGCAAGGCCGTGCCTATCAGAATACATGGAATAGATTTTATGCCAATCTAATAGTACTTGGAACAAAAGGTTTGGAAGTAGTACTAGGAATGGATTGGACGTTGAAACATCAAGGATTAATAGACTGTGCCAAGAAAACCATAACCATGACCAGTAGCACCGGAGTATCAGTAGAGCATGTGTCTGAGACATTGCCCCATCAATTCAAATGCAACAAGAGTTTAGTACAATCAACCCTAGACCAAGTCAGAGTAGTCTGTGAATACCCCGATGTGTTCCCATATGAATTACCTAGTATGCCCCCAGATCGGGATATCGAGTTTATCATTGAACTAGTTCCTGGAACTGGACCCATAGCTCAGAGAACCTATAGTATGAACCTAGTCAAATTAGTAGAGCTAAAGAAGCAACTCGATGACATGTTGGGGAAAGGTCTGATACAACCAAGCGCATCGCCATGGAGATCACATGTTTTGTTTGTGGATAAGAAAGATGGTGCCAATCGTTTGTGTACGGATTACCGGAAGCTAAATGACGTCACCATCAAGAACAAGCACCCACTGCCGAAGATAGAAGATTTGTTTGACCAGCTGACTGGTGCCAGAGTGTTTTCTAAGATTGATCTTTGTGACACCCCCAAGATTAAGGCTAGACAAATCCCAGACCTCTGTCTGATATAAGCCTAACCTAAATCTCAGAAGCGTACAGAGAGAGAAATCGGTAACATTACAGTGACCCTACGACACAAAAATTCTTACCTTAACTGAGCAAAGAACCAAAATATTACAAGCAGAGGTCACTGACCACAACATCAAACAACGAAAGGAAAATTATGCTATTAAGTATAGCAAACTTAACAAATGGCCTAAGAGGCCTGAAGCATAACGATGATGTCCCAATCCATAGATTCTAGGATGCCGACCGGGACCCCAAACTACTCGTCAATGTCGATGTTGTAACGAAATCATCTTCTATGGTAACACTTACCTGCTGCAAAAGTATCAACAAAGCAAGGCTGAGTTCGGGGTGTACTCCGCAAGACTTATGGCTGGTGGGGTTACTATGCATAGAGCTAACTTTATTTGTGAAAGAGAGAGGAGAACCTCGACTAAGTAGATCATTTTAAAAGGGGATAAGAAAACGATATCACTAGCTACGATCTTCGTTTGATATCCACCGAACGTTTATCAGTTGAACCTGCCAACTAGGATCACCCTCTCAATCCCTAAGGAAGCATCCTTAAGCACACTTTACTTACTTCTCAAGTTTTACGATTAGGTTATAGTTCTCTATGATCATCACGTCCGTTCCCAAGTCATCCATAACCATGGACACGGCTTTTCGAAAAGATTATTACCCTGCAGGGGTGCATAACTTTACCCACACGTACCAACCGACTCTTAATGCCACTATAGATTAGCCCTCTTCCTTGGAAGGCCGACAGAGGGTGATTGGACACGACCTTTACATTGCTTTCGTCGAGACCATGAGTCACGCCCTAAGGATATGCCGCCGTAACGGGTCAAGTCTCGAAGTTGGTCCCTAGAGATGTCCGCATGGTTCAAGATTACCGAGGCCGTGCCTCTCTTGTTCCCAGCCACGCTTACCTACCTGTATGAATGCACCTCCTCCACCGCCTTCGAGAACAAGCAGAATGCATATGTCGAATGGCACGCCCGAACTATGTGACTCATGGAATCTACTAGGCAAGTTAGTTGGTCGAGGGGGTTTCTAGGCCCCCGTGTGGTTGTACGCTCGTCTTGGTTCAAGAGGCAAGGACTCAGGTCCTAGTGGTGGCAAGTATGGGACTACAAAAACCACAACCCGACGTGGCCTCCCATACAAGCCTTAGCATGTTTAGCCTTCATCTCTAATCATACCACGTTATCCTGTCCAACTAGGTTCACTCACAGCTCTGAATCATCAACCGGATGGACCAGCGGTAACAGCTAAGCTTGGCTAAGCACAACAGGTATAAAAAGCTCTAGCGAAGCTCACAAGCCAAACCCTAGTTATGCTAGGAGCAGTGGATCAGGGAATATAGGCTACAAAGGGAAACATGCATCAGATAGGATTACTCTATCTATTGATAAAAGACTTTGGAATCGTATGCACATGGCAAGAATGAAATACTTTGAAAGCATAGGATTTTATCATGTGTGGGGCTATGCTTTCCTTTGCCTATTGATACTCAGATATAGAACTTCAGGTTCATCTGCTTGGCGTCATTCGTCTATAACCATCGATGGTGTTGCTCTCGGTCTTCAATGTTGGACTCGATCTCGTTGCTCACATCAACTCTGAGGTCTACCGAGAAGAAACCGAAACACCGGAAAGGGAAGGAACAATCAACACACAACATTGATGCAATGCTAAAGCAAGGATGATGATATGACAAGTTAAATTGTATTAAATGACACCCTAATACATGCTTGGCAATTCAAACAGGGTCCGAGGGGTACCAACCCTAATTCGGAGAAACTCCGAATGCATATTAGAGGGGTTATTTTTTTCTTCTAATTAAACTTGTCATGTAAGTTGCTGAACAGTGCATGAGTATGAGTCTATTGTGTAAATCTCATTTTTCTGAACATTTTGATATATTATACATATTTTTCTGATTTAAAATGAATCAGTTACGATTTTTCTCATTTTAATCCATTTTTAAATCATTTTTAAAACAATTAAATAGTTTTGGAATTTATTAAAATTATTTTCCAGCTGGACCCACATGTCAGGATTTTATTTATTTCATAAATGATTTAGGAAATTAATAAAACATTGACAACCGGGACCCACCTGTCATATAAACTTTATCAAAATAATTACAGAAATTACTAAAACAAAAGAAAAAGGGTTATGACGCCAGCATGACGTCGTGCTGACGTCATCACCGGAGAAGCTCCTAGGTCGAGCTCGGACTCGACGTAGGAGGCGGTGCTGGGCTTCGGGAGCGGGCGCGCTGGACACGAGAGACCGAGGCAGACCTTATAGAGGCGACGTCGCTAGGAAACGGTCACTGGAGCAGCGTGCGCGATGGCGACCGACGACGGAGCTTGCAGCTACTCGGCGGCAGAGTGATAGTGGGGCAAGAGGGAGACAGAGGAGAGCACTGCCATGCTCAGGGGTCACCATGGTCACGATAGAGGGGTCGGAGAGGGTAGGCGAGCTCGGCCGATGAGGAATCAACAATGGCCGGAGTCGGTGAAGAGGTTGTCGGCGAGCTCGATTAGGGGCATGCGGCTTCGATTGCTTCTGTCAGGTGACCAAGGACAGCACAGGGAGCTCGATGGTGGCCTTGGCTTGGCCCGAGGCAGCCGACAACGGTCGGGAAGAGCAGCGACCGGAACTAGGGTTTCGGCCATGGTGGGGAACGAGGAAGGGAGCTCGCGGGAGAGGAAGAGAGTGTCCAGGGGAGAGAGAGAGAGACGTGCGAGGCTGCTCCTTATCTCCCTCCGGAGTGGCGGCGAGGATCTTGACGCCGGCGAGCGGCGGTGCGAGTGACACACACCTGCTTCGGAGCAAGCGAGAGGTGGACGACGACAATGAAACAGACCGAATCGGTATTGGGCTAGGGTGGGCTAGCTTGGGCCTCAGTTGGGTTGCGGCAAAGCTTACTAGGCAGGCTACTGCTGGCTGCTATCTGTTGTGCGGCGCGGGAGAAAGGAGGTTGGGTTGTGATACATTGCAAATGTATCTATTATTTTTTATGTTCCATGCTTGGTTTTATCCACTTTCTTGTGTTTTGTCCACACTTTGGAGTACTTTTCACATGATTTTTTGGACTAACCTATTAACAAGAGCTACAGTGCCAGCTGCCTGTTTTCTGCTGTTTTTGGTTCCAGGAAAGTCAGAAAATGAATATTCTCGGAATTGGACGGGACAAAAGCCAAAGTGCCTATTTTACCGGAAGTCATCTGGAGCCAGAATACGAGACGGAGAGGAGCCCAGGGGGCACCACACCACCTGGCCGCGCGGGCCAGGCCTGGCCGCGCCAGGGGGTGGTGTGGCCAGCCCAGGCACCCCCTCGGTCTATAAGTTGCCTTCTGACCTAAAAACTCAGGGGGGTTCAACGTTTTTTCAGAAGGAGTTCTGCTCCGCCGCCACCACCAGATTCCACGAAACAGCACTAGAAACTCCGTTTTGGCACCCTGCCGGGACGGGGAATTGGAGGAGATCATCGCTGTCATCATCACCATCGCTTCTCCATCAACCATCCATGTTTCCCCCATCTATGAGTGAGTAATCCCCCGCTCTAGGCTATGGGGATGGTAGGGATTGGATGAGATCATTCATGTAGTGGCATCAGATTGTTAGGGCATGGTTGATACATTGCAAATGTATCTATAATTTTTGATGTTCCATGCTTGGTTTTATCCACTTTCTTGTGTTTTGTCCACACTTTGGAGTACTTTTCATATGATTTCTTGGACTAACCTATTAACAAGAGCCATAGTGCCAGCTACCTATTTTTTGCTGTTTTTGGTTCCAGGAAAGTCAGAAAATGAATATTCTCAGAATTGGACGGGACAAAAGCCAAAGTGCCTATTTTTCTAGAAGACTCACGGAGCCAGAATACGAGACGGAGGAGGGCTAGGGGCTGGCCACACCCCCCAGGCGCGAGCTGGGCCTGGCCGCGCCAGGGCATGGTCTGGCCGCCCTAGGCTGCCCCTCGGTCTCCCTCTTCGCCTATAAGAAGCCTTCTGACCTAAAAACTCCGGGGGGGTCGACGTTTTTCCAGAAGGAGTTCCGCTCCACCGCCACCACCAGATTCCACGAAACAGCACAAGAAACTCTGTTCTGGCACCCTGCCAGGACGGCGAATTGGAGGAGATCATCGCCATCATCATCACCATCGCTTCTCCATCGACCATCCATGTTTCCCCCATCTATGAGTGAGTAATTCCCCGCTGTAGGCTATGGGGATGGTAGGGATTGGATGAGATCGTTCATGTAATGTCATCAGATTGTTAGGGCATGGTGCCTAGTATCTTCTATTAGTGCTTTATGACTTTGTTGCGACTTGTTGTGCTTAATGCTTGTCACTAGGGCCCGAGTGCCATGATTTCAGATCAGGACATGTTATTGATTTATTGTGATAGTATTGTTTATGGTCTTATCTGCAAGTTGTATACACACGTTGTTGTCCGGAACCAATGGCCCCGAACTGACAGAAATCGGGATAACCGAAGGGAATGGCTTTGATGTGAGGATCACATGTGTTCACGGAGTGTTAATGCTTTGCTCCGGTGCTCTATTAAAAGGAGCACCTTAATTGCCAGTAGTTCCCTTGAGGCCCCGCTGCAAACGAGCTGGTAGGACAAAAGATGTTGTGCAAGTTCTCATTGCGAACACGTATAACTATTTACGGAACACATGCCTAGAATTATCTAGTACTTGGATGCTTTATCTTATTTATCTGCAATTGCCATATGTTCTGATTGCTATGTGGATTGTCTTGTCCATGCAACGCCCGTCCATCCATCCCTATGCCTACCGCACTTGAATCCTACTATTTACCAATATTGCTACTACTGTCTTTACTTTACTACTACTGCTACTTTGCTATTCCTACTACAAAACTGTTGCTACTGATAAACAGCTGTGAGCAAGATTGTTTCCAGGTGCAGCTGAATTGACAACTCAGTTGTTAAGGCTTATAAGTATTATTTGGCTCCCCTTGTGTCGAATCAATAAATTGGGTTTCACTTCCCTTGAAAATACTGCGATACACCCCCTATACTTGTGGGTCATCAAGACTATTTTCTAGCGCAGTTGCCGGGGAGCATAGCTTTATTTATCAAGTCCACTTGGAATCACTATTGGTCAAGCTAAGTTTATTTTTGCCTTGTTTTTTGTTTCTTTATCAATAATACAAAAAAGTAGTTCCTACTCTAGTTGTTATTTTCGTTGGTCTGTTAGTGTCTTGCTTTATCATGCTTGTTGTCAATGGTTGGTTTCTTTGAAACTGAATCTTATTGGCAAGGTGGGTTCACGGAAGATCAAAAATATTATTATAAGGAACACCGCTTGTCACAAAAAGGGAAACACTTATGGGAACAAATTGATAAATTGTATACCATTGCTAGAAACGTGTGCTCTACTTATAATGTTACTTATTGCTGTGATAAATCTCGTTGTAGAAAGAGGTATAAACACCTCCCTTTTCAATGTGAGTCTAATGATAATGATACCATATCTTCTTAGGCTAAAGGAATTTATGAATTTTATGATGCGAAACAAATTGAAGAATTTATTGCTTCAAACGGTGCTTTTGAACTTGCTAGTTTGCTTGAAAATATTGATGATTCACCTTACAAATATGAGGTTTATGGTATACTTAAATTTTTCTCTGATAATTACAAGGATGAAAATGGCTATATTCTTGAATATATTAATAGATGCTTTCCACAAATGGAAGAGACTAATGCATTGCAGGATCCTATGGAAGAGGAAATTGCTGAACCTGAATTCTCATTAGATGAAAAAGAGGAGGAGAGTGATGAACAAAAGGAGGAAGAATGGATTAGCTACCCATGCCTACCTTCTAATGAGAGTAACTCTTTATCCCTTACATTATTTGATTGTCCTCCATGCTTACTAAAGGAGGATAAATGTTATGTTCCTGAGGATTCTTTTGAAAATGTTTATAATAAAGCTCTAGTGCTTGTAGATCATGAAAATCATGCTTTATGTGATAGTTATATTGTTGAGTTTATTCATGAGGCTACTGAAAATTATTATGAGAGAGGAAAATATGGCTGTAGAAGTTTTCATGGTATTGAAACACCTCTCTATGTGCTGAAAGTTTTGAAGTTACTCTTGTTTTATCTTCCTATGACAATCACTTTGTTCTTTGTGAATTTATTTGCATACATGATTCCTATGCATAGGAAGTGGGTTAGACTTAAATGTGTTTTGAATTTGCTTCTTGATGCTCTCTTTTACTTCAACTCATATTTCTTATGTGAGCATCCTCTCAAACTATTATGCCTAAAGATGATAATATGTCTATTATTCTTGGGAGACCTTTTCTTAATACTGCAGGAGCTGTTATTAGTTGTAATCAAGGGAAGGTGACCTTCAATGTTAATGACAAGGAACATACTATCTATTTCCCCATGGAGATTCATAGGACTTATAGTTTTGAATTCAATTGAACATGTTGAGGGCATTCAAGTTGGAGAAATATATTGTACCATACCAAGAGGAAAAATTGAAACTATTATGATTGGGACCATTGCTATCAAGGTTGAGGTAACATAATCATAAGTGGAATACAAAGTTTTGTCTGATATGGAATTGTTTTGGTAGCAAGACCTGATCAACCTTGTTAACAAAAGGATTTCATTGAACAAAACAATGTGTTCACCATGATTATCTCCGCTTAGTTCTATTCTATCTATTTTAGTTTTTGCTTATGCCTAACTTAAAGGCGTTAAAAAAAGTACTTATTGGGAGATAACCCAAAAGTTTTAAATGAGTCTTGAAAGTTATTACTTCATTAATAACCGCTCCTTATCCTTTTTATTTTATTTTTGTGCCAAGAGTAATCTCTAATAAGAGAGAAGTAATGGTTGGGAAAGTTGCTGTTCCGAAACAGATTTCTGTGCTTCACCGGACAAATTCGTGTAAAATCTCTGTACGTCCTTTTGAGGCGTGAATTTTTGTGCCTCTGCCCCAGGTAGTTATCTAACTTTAGTTAGTTCAACACTTTTTGATTTGAGCAATATAAGGTCTTCTAAATAATTCGTCTTTACCCGCTGGTCTGTTTTGACAGATTTCTGCCATTATTTGCATTTGCTTCTTGTTGGTTCCTTTTTGAGTTCTTTTGGGGAATTGAGATTTTTGAGGTAAGTTCTACAGTGGATTTTGTTTTAATGAAAGTTTTATTGGTGTTGTAACTGAACCTAAAGACCTATTATCTTGAGTGCACTAATGTTGCTAATAAAGATTGTGTGATGTTTTGTATGAAGGAAAAATTTCAGGTGTATGGAAGGAATGAGTAATGAGATGAAGGATGGACTAAAGCTCAAGCTTGGGGATGCCATGCGTGTCACCTCAAGAAATATCCAAGAAGTACAAGCGTCAAAGCTTGGGGCTGCCTAAGGCATCCCCTTCTTCATCAATAAAAATCTCAGGTTTCTTCCAACCACTTCATTTTTATTATTTCATGCACAGTTGTGTTGTTCTTGGAGCGTCTTCTTATTCGTTTTTCGTTTTGGTTTTCGTTTGCTTGTTTTTCTTAGTTTGCTGAATAAATTGGTTGGACCTCCACTTTCATACATTGGTGTTCAAATAGTTTGGTTTGGTTTGGAAAAGAGTAGGAAAGTTCATGTTTATGTGGTAAAAAGAGCTTGTTTTTGACTGTAGCCTATGCTTTGTCATGCCATGCTTGATATTGTTTTGGCTTTATTCTTAGTATTCTTTGCTGTAGCATGAATTTTTACAAACAATTGATATTGCTTAATGTGCCTTGGATGAATCATGCGTTGTTTTAGCATATTAAAGCATAGTATAGTGGTATTCTCCTTTGATGCTTTATTTGGGTTGACTTGGCACATGCTCACACCATGTTATGACTATCCCAAATCACCATAAGCCTTTATGATCCTTTAGTTTTTAACTTGTAGTATCACTTTATGCTTTGATCAATGATGTTTTGTCGCTCTGCATGATTATGGACATTATTGCTCTCTCGTTTGTCGCTCCCTTACTATTGCTAGCCTTCGCTTACACTGAGTATGTTTTACTCAAGTTTCCAACTCCCTAAACTAAATATTTCCAAAGTGTCCACCATACCTACCCATTAGCATCATGTTCTACTTCTGTGCATATTCATTATGCCTTGTTTTCTTCCGAATAAAATGTTTGCTTGTTATGAGAAAGTTAGTTAGTAAAGCTCTCACGAACTTGATGGCACACTTTATTTTTTTGCATTTAATAAACCTGAACCATTGCGTCCTTCTTTGTTGCGTATATTCTTGCGCTTTATAAGTTGAAGTTAACAGAACCATGTTTCATGGGGAATGTTTTCAACATTTCGTTGGTACTTAGTACCTCGTTGATATCATGTTCTTTTACTTATGGATCCCGGCGGTGTGAAATAAAAGTGGAACTTGTAAGATCATGGAGTTTGTATGTATGTTAGACAAACGCCTAGGCCGCTAGCCTAAGCCATGCCTAATCATGGTGGAAACTTGCAGCATAACCATAATCAGCATTCTATGAAGCATCCTGAATAAAAATCTATGCACATAGTAAATAAAAAGATCGCTGAGATGCTCATTGTCTGCTTTCCTTGTTATTTTGATTATGGGACAGCTCCCGTGTCATGTGCAAGGGGTACCCCGTTGGCGGTTCTCTATGATACATATATACTTACAATGACAAGAGCTTACTTATGACTGAAGTTGAGTAGCATGAGGATCAGTCTTCGTAAGTAAGGGGCATGAGGCTTCGATTTATAACTTGTCAAGCATATCCTCTTAGTTGTGTCACTTTAACCTTAACCATTTAAAGATGCTTATGCTAGGGGCAATGAGAGCTCAAAGCTAATGAGTATCATACTTTCAGCATTTGGAAGCCTTTCAAACTTTTTAAAACCTGTTCATTTCCTTGTTGAGTCTCCATACATTCTATGAGCACTTTCTTGAGAGCATAGTGGCCATTCTTAGTTCTATGTGCATTGTCGCAAGACTTGTTGATTGATGCATACCTTGATATTGCTTGTTTTAAACTATTTGTATCTAGTCACTCTTGTAAACTTTGAAGGTGTCCTATGCATTTATGTTTGCTACTCTATGCGGGACAAGCTGAATGCCACTATGCTATGTTTTCTTTATGTGACACAAACAAATGTCTTGCAAACCATTGTTATTCATGAATCTTTTGTTTGTGCCTTTTCATGTTGCATCATAGTTTCTTTGTCTTATTGCTACAACTTTGTCTTTCATGTTATGATTGAAGTACTATGATCCCAGCTTTGAATGTTTTACAATTGCTTTGATCAAGTTTATGATGGTGCATGTCACCTAAAAAATTATTCTTTCTTTTTATCACTTACCTACTCGAGGACGAGCAGGAGTTAAGCTTGGGGATGTTGATACATTGCAAATGTATATATAATTTTTGATGTTCCATGCTTGGTTTTATCCACTTTCTTGTGTTTTGTCCACACTTTGGAGTACTTTTCATATGATTTCTCGGACTAACCTATTAACAAGAGCCACAGTGCCAGCTGCCTGTTTTCTACTGTTTTTGGTTCCAGGAAAGTTAGAAAATGAATATTCTCGAAATTGGACGGGACAAAAGCCAAAGTGCCTATTTTTCGAAAGACTCACGGAGCCAGAATACGAGACGGAGGAGGGCAAGGGGCTGGCCACACCCTTCCATGCGCGGGTTGGGCCTGGCCGCGCCAGGGCATGGTCTGGCCTCCCCAGGCTGCCCCTCGGTCTCCCTCTTCGCCTATAAGAAGCCTTCTGATCTAAAAACTCCGGGGGGTTCGATGTTTTTCCAGAAGGAGTTCCGCTCCGCCGCCACCACCAGATTCAATGAAACAGCACCAGAAACTCCGTTCTGGCACCCTGCCGGGACGGGGAATTGGAGGAGATCGTCGTCATCATCATCACCATCGCTTCTCCATCAACCATCCATGTTTCCCCCATCTATGAGTGAGTAATCCCCTGCTGTAGGCTATGGGGATGGTAGGGATTAGATGAGATCGTTCATGTAATGTCATCAGATTGTTAGGGCATGGTGCCTAGTATCTTCTATTAGTGCTTTATGAATTTGTTGCGACTTGTTGTGCTTAATGCTTGTCACTAGGGCCCGAGTTCCATGATTTCAGATCTGAACATGTTATTGATTCATTGTGATAGTATTGTTTATGGTCTTATCTGCAAGTTGTATACACACGTTGTTGTCCGGAACCAATGGCTCCGAAGTGATAGAAATTGGGATAACCGGAGGGAATGGCTTTGATGTGAGGATCACATGTGTTCACGGAGTGTTAATGCTTTGCTCCAGTCCTCTATTAAAAGGAGCACCTTAATTGCCAATAGTTCTGTTGAGGCCCCGCTGCAAACAGGCTGGCAGGACAAAAGATGTTGTGCAATTTCTCATCGCGAGCACGTATGACTATTTATGGAACACATGCCTAGGATTATCTAGTACTTGAATGCTTTATCTTATTTATCTGCAATTGCCCTATGTTCTGATTGCTATGTGGATTGTCTTGTCCATGCAACGCCCGTCCATCCATCCCTATGCCTACCGCACTCGAATCCTACTGTTTAACGCTATTGTTACTACTGTCTTTACTACTGCTGCTACTTTGCTATTCCTACTACAAAACCGTTGCTACTGATAAACTGATGTGAGCAAGATTGTTTCCAGGTGCAGCTAAATTGACAACTCAGTTGTTAAGGCTTATAAGTATTCTTTGGCCCCCCTTGTGTTGAATCAATAAATTGGGTTTCACTTCCCTCGAAAATACTATGATACACCCCCTATACTTGTGGGTCATCAATGGTGCCTAGTATCTTTTATTAGTGCTTTATGTCTTTGTTGCGACTTGTTGTGCTTAATGCTTGTCACTAGGGCCCGAGTGCCATGGTTTCAGATCATAACATGTTATTGATTCATTATGATAGTATTGTTTTTGGTCTTATCTGCAAGTTGTATACACACGTTGTTGTCCGGAACCAATGGCCCCGAAGTGACAGAAATCGGGATAACCGGAGGGAATGGCTTTGATGTGAGGATCACATGTGTTCATGGAGTGTTAATGCTTTGCTCTAGTGCTCTATTAGAAGGAGCACCTTAATTGCCAGTAGTTCCTTTGAGGCCCCGATGCAAACGGGCTAGCAGGACAACAGATGTTGTGAAAGTTCTCATTGCGAGCACGTATGACTATATATGGAACACATGCCTAGGATTATCTAGTACTTGGATGCTTTATCTTATTTATCTGCAATTGCCCTATGTTCTGATTGCTATGTGAATTGTCTTGTCCATGCAACGCCCGTCCATCCATCCCTATGCCTACGGCACTCGAATCCTACTGTTTACTGCTATTGTTATTGCTGTCTCTACTTTACTACTACTGCTACTTTACTATTTCTACTACAAAACTGTTGCTACTGATAAACTGCTATGAGCAAGATTGTTTCCAGGTGCAGCTGAATTGACAACTCAGTTGTTAAGGCTTATAAATATTCTTTGGCTCCCCTTTTGTCGAATCAATAAATTGGGTTTGACTTCCCTCGAAAATACTGCGATACACCCCTATACTTGTGGGTCATCAAGACTATTTTCTAGCACCATTGCCGGGGAGCACAGCTTTATTTATCAAGTTCGCTAGGAATCACTATTGTTCAAGCTTAGTTTATTTCTGCTTTGTTTGCTTATTTCTTTATCAAAAATACAAAAAAAAATAGTTCCTACTCTAGTTGTTATTTTCGTTGGTCTGTTATTATCTTGATTTATCATGCTTGTTGTCAATGGTTGGTTTCTTTGAAACTGAATCTTATTGGCACGGTCCCTTTTCAATGTGAGTATAATGATAATGTTACCATATCTTCTTATGTTAAAGGAAATTATGACTTTTATGATGTGGAACAAATTGAGGAATTTATTGCTTGGAAGGGTGCATTTGAACTTGCTAGTTTGCTTGAAAAGATTGATGATTCACCTTATAAATATGAGGTTTATGGTATACTTAAATTTTTCTTTGATAATTACAAGGAAGAAAATGGCTATATTCTTAAATATATTAATAGATGGTTTCCAAAAATGGAAGAGACTAATGCCTTGCAGGATCTTATGGAAGAAGAAATTGATGAACCTGAAAGTTCATTAGATGAAAAAGAGGAGGAGACTGATGAACAAAAGGAGGAAGAATGGATTAGCTACCCATGCCTACCTTCTAATGAGAGTAACTCTTTATCCCTTATATTATTTGATTGTCCCACATGCTTACTAAAGGAGGATGAATGTTATGTTCCTAAGGATTCCTTTGAAAATGTTTATAATAAAGCTCTAGTGCTTGTAGATCATGAAAAGCATGCTTTATGTGATAGTTATATTGTTTAGTTTATTCATGAGGCTACTGAAACTTATTATGAGAGAGGAAAATATGGTAGTAGAAGTTTTCATGGTATTGAAACATCTCTCTATGTGCTGAAAGTTTTGAAGTTACTCTTGTTTTATCTTCCAATGTCTGTCACTTTGTTCTTTCCGAATTTATTTGCATACAAGATTCCTATGCATAGGAAGTGGGTTAGACTTAAATGTGTTTTGAATTTGCTTCTTGATGCTCTCTTTTACTTCAACTCATATTTCTTATGTGAGCATCCTCTCAAACTATCATGCCTGAAGATTATAATATGTCTATTATTCTTGGGAGACCTTTTCTTAAATACTGCAGGAGCTGTTACTAATTGTAATCAAGGAAAGGTTACTTTCAATGTGAATGCCAAGGAACATACTGTCTATTTCCCCAAGAAGATTGAAAGGACTTATGGTTTGAATTCAATTGAACATGTTGAGGGCATTCAAGTTGGAGAAATATATTGTCCCATACCAAGAGAAAAATTTGAAACCATTATAATTGGGACCATTGCTATCAAGGTTGAGGTAACATAATCATTAGTGAAATACAAAGTTTTGTCTCATATGAAATTGTTTTGGTAACAAGATCTGATCAACCTTGTTAACAAAAGGATTTCATTGAACAAAACAATATTTTCACCATGATTATCTCCGCTTACTTCTATTCTATCCATTTTAGTTTTTGCTTATGCCTAACTTAAAGGCGTTAAAGAAAAGTACTTATTGGGAGATAACCCAAAAGTTTTAGATGAGTCTTGGGAGTTATTACTTCAGTAATAACCGCTCCTTATCCTTTTTATTTGCTTTTTGTACCAAGAGTAACCTCTAATGAGAGAGAAGTAATGATTGGGAAAGTTGCTGTCCCGAAACAGATTCCTCTGCTTCACCGTAAAAATTCGTGTAAAATCTCTTCACGTCTTTTTGAGGCGTGGATTTTTTGCTTCTGCCCCAGGTTGTTATCTATCTTTCGTTAGTTCAACACTTTTTGATTTGAGCAATAGAATGTCTTCGAAAAAATTCGTCTTTACCTGCTGGTCTGTTTTGACAGATTTCTGCCATTTTCTGCATTTGCTTCTTGTCGGTTCCTTTTTTAGTTCTTTTGGGGAATTGAGCTTTTTGAGGGAAGTTCTACAGTATCTTGTGTTTAATTGGAAGTTTTATTAGCGTTGGAACTGAACCTAAAGACTTATTATCTTGAGTGCACTAATGTTACTAATAAAGATTGTGTGAAGTTTTGTATGAAGGAAAAAATTTAGGTGTATGGAAGGAATAAGTAATGAGATGAAGGATGGACTAAAGATCAAGCTTGGGGATGCCACGCGTGTCACCCCAAGAAATATCCAAGAAGTACAAGCGTCAAAGCTTGGGGATGCCAAAGGCATCCCCTTCTTCATCAAGAAAAATCCCAGGTTTTTTCCAAACTCTTCATTTTTATTGTTTCATGCACGGTTGTGTTGTTCCTGCAGCGTCTTCTTTTTTGTTTTTAGTTTTCTTTTGTTTGCTTAGTTTGCTGAATAAATTGGTTGGACCTCCTCTTTCATGCATTGGTTTTCAAATAGTTTGGTTTGGTTTGGAAAAGAGTAGGAAAGCTCATGCTTAAGTGGTAAAGAGAGCTTGTTTTTGACTGTGGCCTATGCTTTGTCATGCCATGCTTGATATTGTTTTGGCTTTATGCTTAGTATTCTTTTCTGTAGCATGACTTGTTATAAACAATTGAGATTGCTTAATGTGCCTTGGATGAATCATGCGTTGTTTTAGCATATTAAAGCATAGTATAGTGGTATTCTCCTTTGATGTTTTATTTGGGTTGACTTGGCACATGCTCACACCATGTTATGACTATCCCAAGTCACCATAAGCCTTTATGATCCTTTAGTTTTAAACTTGTAGTATCACTTTATGCTTTGATCAATGTTGTTTTGTCGCTCTACATGATTATGGCCATTATTGCTCTCTCGTTTGTCGCTCTCTTACTATTGCTAGCCTTCACTTTCACTGAGTATGTTTTACTCATGTTTCCAACTCTCTAAAACCAACTATTGCCAAAGTGTCCACCATACCTACCTATTAGCATCATTTGCTACTTCCGTGCATATTCAATATGCCTTGTTTTCTTCCGAATAAAATTTTTGCTTGTTATGAGAAAGTTAGTTAGTAAAGCTCTCACGAACTTGATGGCACACTTTATTTTCTTGCATTTAATAAACCTGAACCATTGCGTCCTTCTTTGTTGCGTATATTCTTGCACTTTATAAGTTGAAGCTAGCAGAACCATGTATCATGGGGAACGCTTTCAACATTGCGTTGGTACTTAGTACCTCGTTGATATCATCTTCTTTTGCTTATGGATCCCAGCGATGTGAAATAAAAGTGGGACTTGTAAGATCATGGAGTTTGTATGTATGTTAGAGAAACGCTTGGGACGCTAGCCTAAGCCATGCCTAATCATGGTGGAAACTTGCAGCATAACCATAATGAGCATTCTATGAAGCATCCTCAATAAAAATATATGCACATAGTAAATAAAAAGATCGCTGAGATGCTTATTGTCTGCTTGCCTTGTCATTTTGATTATGCGATAGCTCCTGTATCATGTGCAAGGGGTAACCCGTTGGCGGTTCTCTATGATACGTATATACTTACAATGACAAGAGCTTACCGTGACTGAAGTTGAGTAGCATGAGGATCAGTCTTCGTAAGTAAGGGGCATGAGACATCGATTTATAACTTGTCAAGCATATCATCTTAGTTGTGTCACTTTAACCTTAACCATTTAAAGATGCTTATGATAGGGGCATTGAGAGCTCAAAGCTAATGAGTACCATACTTTCAGCATTTGGAAGCCTTTCAAACTTTTCAAAACCTTTTCATTTCCTTGTTGGGTCTCCACACATTCTATGAGCACTTTCTTGAGAGCATAGTGGCCATTCTTAGTTCTATGTGCATTGTTTCAAGACTTGTTGATTGATGCATACCTTGATATTGCATGTTTTAAACTATTTGTATCTAGTCACTCTTGTAAACTTTGAAGGTGTCCTATGCATTTATGTTTGCTACTCTATGAGGGACAAGCTGAATGCCACTATGCTATGTTTTCTTTATGTGAAACAAACAAACGTCTTGCAAAGCATTGTTATTCATGAATCATTTGTTTGTGCCTTTTCATGTTGCAGGATAGTTGCTATGTCTTATTGCTAGAACTTTGTCTTTCATGTTATGACTGAAGTACTATGATCCCAGCTTTGAATGTTTTACAAATACTTTGATCAAGTTTATGATGGTGCATGTCACCTCAAAAATTATTCTTTCTTTTTATCACTTACCTACTCGAGGACGAGCAGGAGTTAAGCTTGGGGATGTTGATACATTGCAAATGTATCTATAATTTTTGATGTTCCATGCTTAGTTTTATCCACTTTCTTGTGTTTTGTCCACACTTTGGAGTACTTTTCATATGATTTCTTGGACTAACCTATTAACAAGAGCCACAGTGCCAGCTACCTGTTTTCTGCTGTTTTTGGTTCCAGGAAAGTCAGAAAATGAATATTCTCGAAATTGGACGAGACAAAAGCGAAAGTGCCGATTTTTCCAGAAGTCATCAGATGCTAGAATACGAGGCGGAGAAGGGCTGGGGGCCGGCCACACCACTTGGACCGCTCCAGGGGGTGGTCTGGCCGACCCGAGCACCCCCTCGGCCTCTCCTTCTGCCTATAAGATGCCCTCAGGACGAAAACCCTAAGTACCCAATCAAAAATCCACGAAAGAGTCTGTAGCCGCCGTCGTCTCTGTCCCTAGATCGGGAGGGATATGAAGCTCTTCCTGGCACCATGCCGGAGAGGGGAATTCATCCTGGAGGCCTTCTTCACCACCATGCAAGACTCTGGTGTGATGCATGAGTAGTTCATCCTTGGACTACGGATCCATGTAGTAGCTAGATGGTTGGTTCTCCTCCTTTGTGCTTTCATGTTTAGATCTTGTGAGCTCCGTTCATGATCAAGATCATCTATTTGTAATTCTGCATGTTGTGTTTGCGGGGATCCGATGGATATTGAGATGCTATTTCAGATTGATTATTGATTCTATCATGTCTTTGTTATTTGTGATCTTGCATGCTTTCTGTTTTTAGTAGCTATCTTGGCCAAGTAGATGCTAGCAACTCCAAGAGTTAGTATTTAAGCTCGATAGTGGGTTCATGCCTCTGGTAACCTGGGGAAGTGACAGAAATCTCTAAGGTACTAGATGTGCTGTTGCTACTAGGGAGAAAACAACAATCCTTTGTTCATAGAACAATCATATTGTTTACTTTACACGCAATTTGTAAAGTAATAATCTGTTGCTTGCAACTTAATACTGGAGGCGGTTCGGATGATAACCTGAAGGTGGATTATTAGTCATAGATACAGTTAGATGGCGGTCTATGTATAATATTGTAATGCCCAATCGAATCTCAAAGGAGTCAAGATGATTAGTATATGCATGTATTGCTTTCTCGATGTTTGTCAATTGCCCCGCTGTAATTTGTTCACCCAACATGTTATCTATCTAAGGAGAGCCACCTCTAGTGAACTATGGATCCCGGTCCTTTTCTATTACATACAATCTACAAACTGTTTACTGCTTTGTGTTTACTTTCTGCAAACTATTACTTCCTTCCATTTGATACGTTTAATCCTTTGTTTTCAGCAAAACACGGTGAGATTGACAACCTCATCGCAAGTTGGGGACAGAGTTCTGTGGTTGTGTTGTGCAGGTCTCCACATTGCTACTAGCACCGGTAGTGCGCCCTGCCAAGGCTCAGCTAGCAACACCTTTGGGGTGTTTCCTTGCTCCTACTGGTTCGATTAAACCTTGGTTTCATAACTGAGGGAAACTTGCTACTGTGCTCATCATACCTTCCTCTTGGGGTTCCCAACGAGCTCTACATCAACACGAGCCATCAAGCACTTTTCTAGCGCCGTTGCCGGGGAGTCAAGAACATCTTCACAAGGGGAGTCCCTCATAACCAATCTCTTTACTTTGTTATTTTTGTTTTGCTTAGTTTCTTTTTGCTTAGTTTGCTTTCTTATCCAAAAACACACAAAAATTAGTTCCTATCTTGAGTTGCTATTATGTCTAGCCTTGCTCCAGTCACTATGTCACGCGAGGAAATGATTTTCACTTTTAAACAAGGAATTGAAGAGAGTTTCAAGGAAACTTGGTCTAGAATCTCTGATCTACATGAAAAAACTGAGCCTAAAATGACTCAAAGCTTGTTCCTTAGTAGTTTTTACATTGGAATTGCTCTTTGCTATAGATATGCTTTAGATGCTGTTGTGGGGGGATATTTCCTCCAATGTAATGAGGATGGTGCTATTAATGCTATAAATATATTGATCCTCACTTACAACTTGCCTAGTCAAACTGATATTTCTTTCGCAAGAATATTTGCTAGACTAAACACTCTTGAGACTAGCACTACTAGCTTAAAAGATTGCTATAATATGCTAGGAGCATCACAATTATGTTCCCTAAATTCTGAACCATCAAAGTGGCTCCCTACAGTAAAGATTGAGATAAACACTGAAACTAGCCCGCTTTGATATCATGTCTGAATTTTGTCTTATGCCTAAAGACATTTATGAATCTTTGAATCTTTGGGGTCTTACTAAAGGAGGAAAAGAAATATCTCTTGCTAATAATGCTACCATATTACCTATTGGAATAGATGAAGGAGTGTTTACAAAGATCCTTGGGAAAATGATTTCTACTGATTATCTTGTTATTGAATGTGCGGGAAAACGACAAATTACACTTGGAATGTCCCTATTAGAACTCCTTGGAGAAATAATAGATGTGGGAAAGGGTACCATGCTTTGTGTTTGCTTTCTGCAAACTATTACTTCCTTCCATTTGATACGTTTAATCCTTTGTTTTCAACAAAACACGGTGAGATGGACAACCTCATCGCAAGTTGGGGACAGAGTTATGTGGTTGTGTTGTGCAGGTCTCCACGTTGCTACTAGCACCGGTAGTGCGCCCTGTCAAGGCTCAGCTAGAAACACCTTTGGGGTGTTTCCTTGTTCCTACTGGTTCGATTAAACCTTGGTTTCATAACTGAGGGAAACTTGCTGTTGTGCTCATCATACCTTCCTCTTGGGGTTCCCAACGAGCTCTACATCAACACGAGCCATCAAGGGGATCCACTACCACCTCTCTTATATGTGTTAGGTGGAGATCTATTACAAAGTATTATCGATTTAGCTTAGAGCCAGGGAAGATTATAGTTACCAATACTCAGGGAATTCCCTATTGTTCAGTATGCAGATGACACTATCATTGTACTCACTATTGAGGATGAGTAATTGCTTGTTTTCCATATGTTGGTTTTACTAGGTTGAAGTCAATTACAATAAATCATGTCTCATTCCGATTAATCTAATAGAGGAAGAAACAACTCATCTGGCATCAGTGTTTGATTACCAATTGGTACTATGCCCTTCACCTATTTAGGACTGCCAATGGGTACCACTAAACCTCAGATTAAAGATTTTTCACCCCTAATTGATAGACTTGAAAGAAGATTATCTGCAACTGCCTCTTTTCTCTCATATGGGGATAGACTGGTTCTAGTTAACTCTGTCCTTTCATCTCTACCAACTTATTATATGTGCACTCTTTCAATTCCTCTTGGAGTGCTGGAAATCATTGATAAGGGCAGAAGAAGGTGTCATTGGAGAAAATACAAGCATGATGAGAGGGCAAACTCCCTTGATTCTTGGGATATGATCTGCAAGCCAAAGAAAAAAGGAGGACTTGGTGTACTAGATCTTCAAAAGCAAAATATAGCTCTGCTGCTAAAACACCTTGATAAATTTTATAACAATGCAAACTTGCCATGGGTCAAATTAGTCAGAGATACATATTATCATGAGTCTATGCCACATGCAGTCACCATGTGTGTGTCTTTCTGGTGGAAGAGTATTATCAATCTTGCTAATGAGTGGCGAGCTATATCAAAATGTCAAGTTGGTTCTGGTTTTACAATTCTATTCTGGAATGATCACTGGGCTGATGTTCTGCTGTCTGTGAAATTCCCCAGACTTTTCTCCTTTGCTAGAGATAGGCTAGCCTCTGTTCATGATATCTGCTCTCTTAGTAATCTTCATGAAGCGTTCATGTTGCCCCTCTCTATTGAGGCTTTTTTGGAATATGAACAACTTCAGATATTTCTCTCTTGCACCAACTTGTCAATGAATGATGACAAATGGATCTGTCAGTTTAGCAATAAAATATTCAGGGATAAGGTTCATTATGAAAGAAATTTCAGAGAGATGGATAATGACATGGTTTCTTCCCAGATTTGGAAGTGCAAGTGCATGTCAAAACATAGGTTTTTTGCCTAGTTACTCCTACATGATCGACTAAACACAAAGGACATGCTTGTTAGAAGACATTGGAAACTTATAGATGATAATGATTGTGTTCTTTATTATGGACAAATAAGAGAGGACTGGAAACATCTGTTCTTTCAATGTTTGTTTAGTACCCGTGTGTGGAATTATTTACAAGTGGACTGGAGAGATGTCAGTTTCCCAGAGGCTTTTAAGATGGCTAAACAAAATTTCAATGGCCCATGTTTTACAGAAGTAATCATTTTGGCATGTTGGAACATCTAGAAGCAAAGGAATGCGATGGTCTTCAGACATGAGAAACCCTCTTTCAGAGGTTGGAGATCTGGGTTCTTTTTTGATTTGACCTTGCTTAAGCACAGGTTAAAGGGTAATGCTAAGGTTTTTCTGTCATCGTGGCTTGAAAACTTACCTTAAGGCAATGTAAATAGATTTTTCTCTCTTCTTCTATTTTTTGTCACATGTCTATAAATATTCTCTAAACCTGTGTTCATATTTACCATTTCAATAAAGGACTGTGGGGGGCTCCCCTATAGTAGAAAAGTTTCAAAAAACATTGGCTCCATGGATAGTGGTGAGGCCAACACAGGTGCAGAGGCTAACATCTTTTTCAGTTCTGAGGCCAACACAGGCGCAGATGCTAGCATATTTTTGATTTCACGAAATGTGCTATCAGCATGTGGTGTCCACACAAATTTATCAGATTTTTTCATTAGTTGATAGAGAGGCAATGCCTTTTCTCCTAGCCGACATACAAACCGACTTAACAATGCCAGGCAACCAGTGAACTTATGTACATTGTTAAGACACTTCGGCAACTCCATTTGCTCTATGGCTCGGATCTTGGTTGGGTTAACCTCGATACCTCGGATGGACATGAGGAAACTGAGTAATTTTCCCGCCGGGACACCAAAGGTGCATTTCTCCGGGTTAAGCTTCATCCGGAACCTTCTTAAGTTCGCAAATGTTTGTCAGATATCTTCAAGGAATGTATTGCTTTCCTTGGTTTTTATTACTACATCATCGACATATACTTGCACATTCTGGCCAATTTGATCGTGGATACATTTTTGCATACATCTGTGGTACGTTGCACCTGCATTACATAAACCGAATGGCATAGTCTTGTAGCAATAAGCCCCATATGGGGTGATAAATGCAGTCTTTATTTGATCATCAGGATTCAGAGGTATCTGGTGGAAACTAGAATAAGCATCTATGAACAACAACTCACACCCAGCAATGGAATCTAAGACCTGATCTATCCATGGTAGTGGAAATGGATCTTTTGGACACGCCTTGTTTAGGTTCATGTGATCAATACACATTCGCATACCACTTCCACATTCGGATCGTCTTTTTTCTTCTCAACAAGCACCAGATTGGATAGCCAATCCGAATATAGTACTTCCATTATGAACCCGTCTGCAAGGAGATGAGTCAATTCATCACCAATGATCTTTCTCTTGTCTTCAATAAAGCGGCGGAGAGGTTGCTTCACCAGCTTAGCTCCGGGTCTCACATGTAAAGAGTTCTCGGCCAACTCCCTCAGTACACCTTGCAGATCCTGTGTGGACCAAGCAAAGATATCCCGATTCTCATGGAGGAAGTTAACAAGCTCGCTTTCCTATTTGTCGTAGAGCCTGGCACCAATAGTTACGGTACGCTCTGGTCATCAATTGGCACCTCCTTCATATCCTTTGCTGCTTGAAACTAAACACTCCCATGTGGATTAGTCAGCACCGACATATGCACTTCCTTCCATTTGAGCCAATGCCGCCACCTCCTGGATCCTTCTTTTCTCTTGTGCAATCACCAGTGACTCGGCCAAGTTAGATCCGGCTTAAGCACAATGTATCGAGCGCCTAGAGTCCCTAGTTATGGTGATAGGACCATTTGGCCCAGGCATTTTCATCTTCAAGTAGCTAACATGAGTACTTGCCATAAACTTGCTTAGAGCAGGTCTGCCGACTAACGCATGATACGTGCTTTCCAAGTTCACCACTTCAAACTCCATGTTTCCAGTCTGGCAATTGGTCCTTGTGCCGAATAACACATCTACCCGGACCTTGCCAATGGGCTCCCATGAGACACCCGACACAATCCCATGGAAAGTTGTCTTTGTTGCTTGGAGCATGTTCTTCGTTATTCCCAACTTGTGCATTGTGTCCATGTACATAATGTTGATCCAACTCCCATTATCAATCAGAACTTTGGAGAACCTCACATTGATATTCGGACCTATGAATGTCGGATCCAGCACCAGTGCATATGATCCTAGACTTGGCATGAGCTTGGGGTGATCCTTGATGTTCCATGTGATCTCCTAGTCTGCCCAAGGCATGTACCTCGTCACTGCCGAGATAACTGCATTTACCTCCATATGTCAGCGTTGCAAGTTTTTTCTATCAGCTTCCTAAGTGGTGAACACACAGTAACTTTGGTGGTTGATACGTCCAAAACGTATCTACTTTCCTAAACACTTTTGCTATTGTTTTTCCTCTAAACTTGTGTGATTTGGATACAACTAACACGGATTGACGTTGTTTTCAGCAAAATTACCTTGGTGTCTAGTTTTTGTGCAGAAAATCAACTATCAGGAAAAATCCCGGAAAATATGCCAAAAATCCTATTTCACCAGAAGATTCACGGAGCCAGAAGACCAGAGGAGGAGGGCCACAAGGGGCCCACACCACCTGGCCGCGCGGGCCAGGCCTGGCCGCGCCAAGGGGTGGTGTGGCCACCTCAGTCACCCCCTCGGCCTCCCTCTTCGCCTATAAGATGCCTCCTGACCTAAAAACCCAGTGGGGTTCGACATTTTTCTAGAAAGAGTTCCACTACGCTGCCACCACCAGATTCCGCAATTCAGAACAAGAAAATCCATTCTGGCACCCTACCAGGACGGGGAATTGGAGGATATCATCGCCATCATCATCACCATTGCTTCTCCATCGACCATCCATGATTCCCCCATCTATGAGTGAGTAATCCCCCGCTGTAGGCTATGGGGATGGTAGGGATTGGATGAGATCATTAATGTAATGGCATCGGATTGTTAGGGCATGGTGCCTACTATCTATTATTACTGCTTTTTGACTTTGTTGCAACTTGTTATGCTTAATGCTTGTCACTAGGGACCGAGTGCCATGATTTCAGATCTGAACATGTTATTGATTCATTATGATAGTATTGTTTATGGTCTTACCTACAACTTGTATACACATATTGTTGTTCGGAACCAAAGGCCCCGAAGTGACAATAATCGGGATAACTGGAGGGGATGGCTTTGATGTGAGGATCACGTGTGTTCATGGAGTGTTAATGCTTTGCTCCGGTGCTCTATTAAAAACAGCACCTTAATTGCCAGTAGTTCCCTTGAGGCCCTGCTGCAAACGGGCTGGCAGGACAAAAGATGTTGTGCAAGTTCTCATTGCGAGCACGTATGACTATATATGGAACACATGCCTATGATTATTTAGTACTTGGATGCTTTATCTTATTTATCTGCAAATGCCTTATGTCTTGATTGCTATATGAATTATCTTGTCCATGCAATGCCCGTCCATCCATCCCTATGCCTACCCCGCTTTAATCCTACTGTTTACTGCAATTGTTACTACTGTCTTTACTTTTACTACTGCTATTACTCTACTATTGCTACTACAAAACTGTTGCTACTGATAAACTGCTATGAGCAAGATTGTTTCGAGGTGCAGCTGAATTGACAACTCAGTTGTTAAGGCTTATAAATATTCTTTGACGCCCCTTGTGTCGAATCAATAAATTGGGTTTCACTTCCCTCGAAAATACTGCGATACACCCCCTATACTTGTGGGTCATCTAGACTATTTTCTGGCACCGTTGCCAGGGAGCATAGCTCTATTTATCAAGTTCACTTGGAATCACTATTGTTCGCTGCCATCCATCCATCATGGGTAAGTCTCGTGATGGCAAGGTCCCTATTTTACCATCCACTACAAGGAGAGGTTCCTAACACCTTTGTTGCTCTTGATTCACCATCTGTTATGAGTAAGCTCCTTACAGCACCACATACACATGCTACACACACTACTACTACTACTGAATCTGAAACTTCTGATACTTATGATGCTGCTTCTATTGTGCTTGATAAGAGTGGTTCATTCAGTCCTTTCCTAGATGCTACGACTGCTAGAACTATAGCTAGAAATACTGAAACTCCTAATGAAGACACTACTACACCTGTCTGTTCACCTGAGTCTATAGAGAGCTAAGATATTGAAGACGGGTATATAGAAATGAATGATGCTTTTATTAAAGAATGTCAAAATACTCATGGTAAAAGTGCTATTGAGAGTCTCCTTGAGAGGCGTACTATAAAACCAAAATTATATCCTAATACTAAGTTTGCTACATCTCCCATAAACATTAAAGATAAGGATTATGATTTCTCTCTTGATTTATCTTACATAACCATTGTTGAGAAAGAACCTTTTTGAGGGACTAAGAATGAAAGTGTTGTAGCACATATGACTGAGCTTTCTACCATGAGTGGCCTATTTTCTGATGATATTAAGATGCACACCTACTTTGTTGCTAAAATTTTCCCTTTTTCACTAAAAGGAGAAGCTAAAACTTGGTTTAATAATTTACCTCCTGGATCTATTGATATCCCTGATTGCTTGATTAGTACCTTCCTTTAGAAATATTTCCCTCCTAGTGCTAGACATGCCATTCTGCAGGAACTTTTTGATTTTATGCAGGGAGAAAAAGAGATATTGCCTGAATCATGGGAAAGGTTTTTTTCTTTGATTCATGCACAGGCTAGATGTCCATTACCCAAAAATGAGCCGCTTGATATATATTATAATGGACTAACTAAATAATCTAGGACATACCTGGATAGTTGTGTTGATTGTGTTGTCAGGAAGAGAACTCCCAAAGAAGCTGAGGAATTAATGGCTAAAATAAGCAAGAATTATGAAGACTGGACTCCATCTGAACCAACTAGACCTGAGACAGCCACACCTGAGTTAACTGTGCTTGAGCCAACACCAACACCAACACCAACACCAAAGAAGAGGGGAGTTATTGAACTAAATGATGAAGAGATGAAGGAAGCTAAGAAATGTCTTAAGGAGAAGGGAATTAAAGCTGCAGATGTGAAGAATTTATGTCCTATAGAAGAATTATGTAAGCCAATCTCCCACTCATCCACTATTGAGGTACACTCTCTCCAACATTTT
Organism: Avena eriantha; assembly: GCA_910589775.1. Taxonomy (NCBI): domain Eukaryota; kingdom Viridiplantae; phylum Streptophyta; class Magnoliopsida; order Poales; family Poaceae; genus Avena; species Avena eriantha. The sequence goes on from OU342744.1 coordinate 443,703,135, forward strand.
GATGAAGGTGATATTCCTTACTCTAAACCTCCTGATCAATGCTTAGAAGAATTTGATATTTTTATTGTTAAGCAAGATAATTTTAATAAAAGGGTGCAAAATCATTTTAATGGAAAACTCTAGAGCTATTATTGAGTTAAAAGATATTGTGGAAAGAACCTCTAATGATGTTAAAATGCTTGTTAAACATTTCCAAATGGTTCAAACTCAAATTGATCAGCTTATTAAGGTACAAAAAGATTTGCTAGTCAATGCTTCTAAGGAAAAACAAGATTACGAAATAAGAACTAGAAGTGGTGCTGCCACCCAGGATCCTCTATATCCTGAGGGGCATCCTAAAAGAATTGAGCAAGATTTTCAACGAATTGAAAATAGTGGTACTTCTCCTAAGAAAAGGAAAAAGAAACATAAAACTATTGTAGAGTCTTCCGAACCTGCTAAAGATCCTAATAGTATGTCTGTCTCTGATGCTGAAAATGAAAGTGGTAGTGAAGAAAATGATGCTCCTGATAAAGAAAAAGTTGAAGAAGAACCTGAAAGACACACTAAAAATGCTAAATACACTAAAGAGGATTTTGTTGCCAAGAAACATGGTAGTGAAAGAGAGCCTTGGGTCCAAAAACATATGCCTTTCCCTGATAAGAAACACAAGTCAAAGGAAGATGAACACTATAATAAGTTTTGTGAGTGGATGAAACCTTTATTTTTGCAAATACCTTTGACTAATGCTATTAAATTGCCTCCTTATTCAAAGTATATGAAGGATATTGTCTCTAATAAAAGGAAGATCCCTAATGAAGAAATTTCTACTTTGCTTGCTAATTATTCCTTTAATGGTAAGGTTCCAAAGAAACTTGGAGACCCAGGGATTCCAACTATTTCATGCTCTATTAAAAATAGTTATGTTAGAACTTCTTTGTGTGATTTGAGAGAAGGAGTTAGTGTTATGCCTTTTTCTCTCTACAAGAGACTTCAATTGGAAAAACTAATACCAGCTGATATATCTTTGCAAATGGCTGATAAATCTACTAATATTCCTATTGGTATATGTGAGGATGTACCTGTTCAAGTTGCTCATAATTGCTTGATATTAATTGACTTTGTTGTGCTTGAAATGCCTGAAGATGACAATATGTCTATTATTCTTGGGAGACCTTTTCTTAATACTGCAGGAGCTGTTATTAATTGTAATCAAGGAATTGTGACTTTTAATGTTATTGACAAGGAGCATACTATCTATTTCCCCAAGAAGATTGATAGGACTTATGGTTTAAATTCAATTTAACATGTTGAGGGCATCCAAGTTGGAAAAATATCTTGTCCCATACCATGAGAAAAATATGAAACTATTATGATTGGGACCATTGCTATCAAGGTTGAGGTAACATAATCATTAATGGAATACAAAGTTTTGTTTCATATAAAATTGTTTTGGTAACAAGACCTGATCAACCTTGTTAACAAAAGGATTTTAATGAACAAAACAATATTTTCACCATGATTATCCGTGTTTACTTTTATTTTTATCCATTTTTGTTTTTGCTTTCATTTAGTTTACTTTTATGTTGCTAGTTTCTTGCATATTAGAGTGTTTTAGAACTTCTGAAGTTTTAGCTTTGTTTTGTTTTTGCATCATTAAGTCATCTTTCTGTCAGAAAATCATTCATCAATACCTCAAAATTGCTCAAAAATAAAGTGTCTCGAAAAATTCCAGAAAATTCATATTAATTTTTACGTGAAAAAAGGGGCACAGAAGTGCGTGAAGAGTACCAGGGGGGCCCACCAGGCAGGCACACCACCTGGTGGCGCGGCCACACTAGGGGCGCGCCTGGCCATGATGTGGGCCACCCTTGGCCCTCCACTCACTCTCTCACTTTCCACTTCCTTCTCTCTCCCGGGAAAACACCAGTTCATTGCTCGAAATCGCGTTCTTGATGTTCTTGCTCGCGATTTTTTGATCTCCTTGCTCGGCCCATATTTGCTGCTGAAATTTGGAACATTTGTTCTCCGGTACGTGACTCCTCTGCTTGTCCAAGTAGATTTGTGTTTAGTGGTTTATATCTTAAGTATTTAGCCACTGTAGGTGACAAGTTATGTGAGCTTTTAAGCTTGTTCAATGCTTAGAGATATTGTTTTGATGCATGCCTAGGCCTCTTACAAGTCCCTATGAGTAGTTCCCTTCATTATGTATTCACTTTGCAATCACTTGTATAATGGATGTTTAAATTTCAGAATATCAAAGATGAACAACCACACTTTTGGGGAAATATTTGAGAGGGACACACCTAGGAGGGCAAGGCCTTCAAGATCAGCCTCAAAGTTTAGGCTGTCATATAATGAAGATCTTATTGCACCACACTTTGGCAATGAAGGAGATGAGGGAGATGCTCACCCATCTACTTTCCCTTGTTTTACCTTTTTGCGAGTTGCAGGGATCCTCGATGAGTTCTTACTTCTTGTTCAGAGGGTTGGGCTGACCACCTACATGGAAGATGAGAGTGAGCAATATGCCGTGCTCACCAAAACTTTCGTTGAGAGTTTCGTTTTCACTAACACCCCTTATTAGTCAACTGTTTCGTTCAAGATTTATAATCTGCCTATTACCATGCCATTGGAAAGATTTTGCAACATTGTAGGCATAGGCATGACTAGGACACTGAAGAAGATCCAAGGTCAACCCGCTGATTTGCTGGAGCTCTACTGAAGTGTGACAAATGACGATGACCGCGCAGCTCAGGGCGGGAAGATAAGAAACATTCAGCTCCCAGCTCTAAGATATTTTGCTTATTATCTTGCCACTAGTATTCTTGGTAGGGAGAACACTAGTAACATTTCTAATTATCATTTAGATTTCCTCGCTGTTGCACTTAATAATGATACCAAGTATAATCTTGGCTCTCTCATTGCTTATCGCCTAGCCGCTAGAAGACCTATTTATGGGGGCATTATTGCCTCACGCATGGTTGCTGCTTGAGAACTTTCTGTGGATCCTAATGACACTGTGTTGACACCACAAAGGCTTGGTCTTGCTGCTATGAAAACGCATCACTTTTTCACTCCTGACTCTAGTACGGAGGGTTTAGTATACAGGATGTTGTTTACAGATGGAGATGAGAGGGAAATTCCTTTGCCACAATCCACTTTGTTCAGTATTTATAGGAGGCCATGGTCGCGTTCCAAGGAGGAGGTGGACGAGCAGCTCCGCTTGCTTGGTTTCCACGGGCAGCACCAGGGGGATGTGCCCTCTTACGACTATTATGCGCACTACGGTAGGGCGTCCTCAAGCTCGTATCAGGACGAGGTTGCCTCTTCGCCGTACTACGGAGGCGCTCCATCTTGGCCAGCTTGGGATTGATACCCATTTAGGCCAAAAGCCTAAGCTTGGGGGGAGGTACACCGACATCACACTCATGTCCATACCATGTTTAGTCGGTACTTTGTATATCCTTGTTTCACTTTCTTTTGCTTTCCAAAGCACAAAAAGACCAAAAATATTTTTGTTGTTTCTCTTTGTTTGCTTCTTTGTCTTTTTAGCCTTGGTTTTCTTTTTTTCTTTTAGCTTTGTTTTGATTATTTGAAAAACCAAAAAAGATTTCGCTTTGCTTGTTCTTCCTTTTGGTTCTTGCCTTTAAAAATCGAAAACCCAAAAATATTTGTTGTTTTTCTTTGGTTTTGTGAAGTTCGTTGCAGGGTTCAACAGTCCTCAGTGGAGTTGGGTTTCATGTTATTATTCAAGCCACACAAGTGAAGGGCAATAATGAAGATTAATGACAACTTGAGGTGTGGTAAGAGGCTGTTAAACAAACTCTATTTGTTTTCATGTTTGTACATATACTCATCATTATGGGCATGCTTAGTCTGCTCATGTAAGGTGTATGTTATCTATGGATGCTTACTAGTTCTTGCTTTCTTATGATTAGCTCTAGCTTGCTAATAGTTTGTAGCATGTCATATGAATGTTTGCTTGCATTGTTCTATTCATAACTTGGTATGACATTGTGGTATCCTCCTCTGAATGTTTCACTTGGATTGACTTGGCACATGCCCATGCATGCATATGACTGAAACAATAATCAGTTAAGCCTTGATGAATTATTTTGCCTCAGGGGTCTTAAATCACTTTCATGCCATGATTATTCCTCTTTTGTTGCAAGCATGATTATGATAGTTATAACTCTCTCGTTTGTCGCTCCCTTGCTATTGCTAGCCTTCACTTGCACTGAGTATGAGCTCTACTCGTGTTTCCAACCCTCCAAAATCAATATTGCCAAAAGTGTCCACCATACCTACCTATTAGCATCATTTGCTTTTCCGTGCATATTCAGTATGCCTTGTTTTCTTCCGAATAAATGTTTGCTTGTTATGAGAAAGTTAGTTAGTAAAGCTCTCACGAACTTGATGGCACACTTCATTTCTTGCACTTAATAAACCTGAACCATTGTGACTGTCCATGAAAGTTATATGCTTGGAAATTATAGGCTAGGGATTAGCAGAACCGTGCTGTCACGGGGAACGCTTTTAACACCTGTAAATATATGCCCCGTTGATACCATGCTCTTTTGTTTACGGATGTCGTCGGTGTGAAATAAAAGGGGAGCTGGTAAGGCCATGGAGTTATGTATGTGTGTTAGAGAAATGCCTGGGCGGCTGGTCTAATCCATGCCTAATCATGGTGGAAACCTGTAGCGTAACCATAATGAGCAATCTATGAAGCATTCCTCTTATAAAAAAGAGAGAGGTAGTTATTGAGAAAAAGAAAAAGAAAAAGATGTTGAGAAAAGAGGAAAGAGAGAAAAAAGCACCATTTTCCCATGGTAAATAAGAAGATGCTGGGATGCTTATTGTCTGCTTGCCTTGTCATTTTGATATGGGGATTCTTCCATATCATCGAGCAAGGGGTACCCCATTGGCGGTTCTCTATGATACGCATGTATTTACTATGACAAGAACTTACCGGTAACTAAAGTTGAGTAGCATAAGGAGCGACCCTCGTACTCAAGGGACATGCGATTTCCAATTTATGGTCTGTCAAGCATATAACTCGTATTGGACCTCACTTTCACTTTAACCATTTAAAGATGCTTATTATAGGGGCAATGAGAGCTCAAAGCTAATGAGTACCATACTTTCAGCATTTGGAAGCCTTTCAAACTTTTCAAAACCTTTTCATTCCCTTGTTGAGTCACCACCTATTCTATGAGCACTTTCTTGAGAGCATAGTTGTCATTCTTAGTGTAATATGCTTGTCTCAAAATTTGGATTAATTGTGTCATGACTTTGATGCTTGTATCTTTACTTCTAGTCTTCACTTGAACTTCAGAGGTGCCTTGGCATTTATGTTTGATCTACAATCAAAGGCAAGCGAGATACCACTCTATCATACCTTTTTATGAGCATTGCAATGTTGCTTATGTTTATGCTTCATGCTACTTACTATTTTTGAGTTAGAATCTCTTCATAGCTTGCAATGATTATTAAGTAAACTTAGTTGCATACTCTTTATTATGAATTGCCTAAGTAGTTGATCATATGGTGAGAATATATACATCTTATGAAGCAAATGTGTTTGTGAAAGTTTCTTTTATCGCACTCAGTTTTCAACTAAATTGCTTGACGACAAGCAATAAGCTAAGCTTGGGGGAGTTGATACGTCCAAAACGTATCTAATTTCCCGAACACTTCTGCTATTGTTTTTCCTCTAAACTTGTGTGATTTGGATACAACTAACACGGACTGACGTTGTTTTCCGCAGAATTACCTTGGTGTCTAGTTTTTGTGCAAAAAATCAACTAGCAGGAAAAATCCCAAAAAATATGGCGAAAATCATATTTCACCAGAAGATTCACGGAGCCAGAAGACGAGACGGAGGAGGGCCACGAGGGGCCCACACCACCTGGTCGCGCGGGCCAGGCCTGACCGCGCCAAGGGGTGGTGTGGCCGCCTCGGTCACCCCCTCGGCCTCCCTCTTTGCCTATAAGATGCCTCCTGACCTAAAAACCCAGTGGGCTTCGACATTTTTCCAGAAAGAGTTCCGCTACGCCACCACCACCATATTCCGCAATTCAGAACCAGAAACTCCATTCTAGCACCCTGTCGGGACAGGGAATTGGAGGAGATCATCGCCATCATCATCATCATCGCTTCTCCATCAACCATCAATGATTCCCCCATCTATGAGTGAGTAATCCCCCGCTGTAGGCTATGGGGATGGTAGGGATTGGATGAGATCGTTCATGTAATGGCATCAGATTGTTAGGGCATGGTGCCTAGTATCTATTATTAGTGCTTTTTGACTTTGTCGCAACTTGTTATGCTTAATACTTGTCACTAGGGCCCGAGTGCTATGATTTCAGATCTGAACATGTTATCGATTCATTATGATAGTATTGTTTATGGTCTTACTTGCAAGTTGTATACACATATTGTTGTCCGAAACCAAAGGCCCCGAAGTGACAATAATCGGGATAACCGGAGGGGATGGCTTTGATGTGAGGATCACGTGTGTTCAGGGAGTGTTAATTCTTTGCTCCGGTGCTCTATTAAAAGGAGCACCTTAATTGCCAGTAGTTCCCTTGAGGCCCCGCTGCAAACGGGCTGGCAGGACAAAAGATGTTGTGAAAGTTCTCATTGCGAGCACGAATGACTATATATGGAACACATGCCTATGATTATTTAGTACTTGGATGATTTATCTTATTTATCTGCAAATGCCCTATGTCTTGATTGCTACATGAATTGTCTTGTCCATGCAACGCCCGTCCATCCATCCCTATGCCTACCGCGCTTTAATCCTACTGTTTACTACAATTGTTACTATTGTCTTTACTTTTACTACTGCTATTACTCTACTATTGCTACTACAAAACTATTGCTACTGATAAACTGATGTGAGCAAGATTGTTTCTAGGAGCAGCTGAATTGACAACTCAGTTGTTAAGGCTTATAAATATTCTTTGGCGCCCCTTGTGTCGAATCAATAAATTGGGTTTCACTTCCATTGAAAATACTGCGATACACCCCCTATACTTGTGGGTTATCAGTGGTGCTCTCTGTATTCATTTCTCCTGTCAATGTTGGGGTACCTTTGGTTCTGCTGCTGTTGGTTTTCCACTTGATGCACTACATCCCTTCTCTCATTGTTCTCATACCTCGGCAGAGGCGGTGTTAACATCAACTACTGAGCATTTTCCCCAGAAAGTTGTTGCTGCTGAGGTGCTTCATTCCGAGGTACATCGTGCCGAGGTTCTTGAGCATTACCCGAGCTACCTTGCCCTATCTTCTGCATCCATTCGCACTGTCGAGTTGTATGATTCGCCGGGTTATTCGGAATTGGCGTGTGGAACTTCCACAGTCGATCTAACATTGACTCATATGTGTATCTCGGCCTATCCTTTCTCTCTTGCCACTGTTTTTTCTGCTCTGACGTCCAAGGCTTCTTCCCCTCATTCTTTTGTTGCCACTATTGTCCTCCAGTTTTTTGACGTTGGTTTGCGCCGGCATTGGGTTGATCCTGATCCACTGCTGCAACTTGTTGCGAGCTGTACCGGTAATCCGACATGTCTTCTCTCCTCTTACCCCGGAAATCACTGCGTCGGGACACTCCGATACTATCCCATTGGTAGTACTCCTCATTTGATTCATCTGACGTTAACCGAGGTTGGGTCGGATCACCCAAAGCATACGAATCAGCAATTCGGATCGTTTCTGCCAACGTGGTTGGCATGTCCCTTTGCAACCTTTGCCATAGAATGCTAGCATACCTACATCCTTGGGAGAACCATGCTATAGCTTGTGATTCAATCACCCCTTCGCAAGAGTTGCGCACATTGCACTAGCGAGTAAAAAACTCCCGGTCTGTCTCGTTTGGTTTCTGCTTGCACATTTCTAGCATTTGTGGCATATTCGGCCTCTTGTATGTGCTCGAGAAGTTACTGACAAACGCTTCCTCAAAGTCTATCTAGCTGTTAATACTCCCAGCTGGCAAATTGTTCAACCAAACTCTCGCTAGACCTTCCAACATCTGCGGCACATATCTAACCGCCCATCTCAAATTACCCGTGGCAATGTGCATTGCTATAGCATAGTCAATGAGCCAATCCTCCGGCTTTGTGCTACTGTCATATGTTGTCGTTCCTCTAGCTAACTGGAAGTTCATCACAGGTGGTTCCCTCATTATCCGAGGTCCAAAGCACGCTGGACCCAGAGGACCTTGTACCTCAATCATCTCTGACCTGTGGATCCTGTCCAACTTTAATATGGCATCATCTGGTTGGAAGTTTTTGTTCCCTAGCCTTGATCCAATCACATGGTGCTCTGGTCTAGGATATCCGGCATCAGCCATTTCCGAGTAACCATTGTATCTGTCTTGAGCTGGACGAGCATACTGATGCGGTACTGCCGAGCCAGCACTTTGTTCTTGCCGAGGTGCATAGTGCGGCTGTTGTTGTTGAGGTGGGTTTTGCCCTGCACCTGCCAAGTTACGTTGTCCGTCATTGCCGTGCCCAGTGTTTCCTTGACCGGCATTGCCTTGGTCACGGTTACCTTGGCCTGCTTCACCTCGGCTGGCACTGTGGCGATCCTCATCAACTTGCACTGCTTTACCTTTCCCTGCCCTTGCAGGGTCATAGGGAATCATCTGCTTGTTCCTCATTGCCGAGGTTACCACCTCTTCTCTCATAAGGCCATCATGTGGAGATGACGTTGCCCTAGTGGATTTTGGTGGGTTACCCCTTACCGAATGAACTATGTGGGAGCCTCCTAGTATGGATGGGTTCGCCTTGTGTATTTCCTCATTCTGCCTACATGCTACCCTCACAAAATGGTTAAATCTTTCTTGTTGCCTTTCCCGAGCTTCTCCGGTCAGGCCCTCTAACTCGGATGTTGCTGCCTCTACAGCCCTGAGGTTCTTAGCCGGGGTACTATACCTTTCTAGCCCCGTTGTCACTAGTGTTGCCTGATGACCCAGATTACGCACATACTCTTTGTCTATCTCAGTGATCAGGTTTCTACCTCTAATCTTTACCCCGCCCATCCGAGTAGGGCTAATCTGGTTTGCCTTTGTGTATTCACGCAGGGTGATGTTCAATGACTGCTGCAACTCAGCTACCCTCTTTGCCCATGCCACCATTTTTAGCTGGGTCTCCTCTAGCTCGGCCTGTGCCTGAGCCGGATCCACTACATGTGCTATGGGAGTAGCTAAGCTATCTATGGCTTGCTGCAGTATATTCTCAGGCCTTTCTAGTGGAGGAAATTTAGATCTAGCTGCTTTGGGTGTCGCATCCAGATCTGGTACTAGATCCTTGCTTGGTCCCTCCTCAGGCACGGTCATCATGACCTCAATGCTGCTAGCGGGGCGAGTGATACGCACGCCGCGAGCTGCGCTGAGAGGTGTCTCGCCTCCGTCGACGACGTGCAGCGGGTGAACGCATGACTCGCCGATGCCAACATAGATCTTGTGAGGGCCAAGGTTGATGAAGAGGCCGTTCCTTGGTGGAGGATGCTTGTTGAAGCTGCTAGCGCTCCAAAGCGCTGAACGAGCCCGGAGACGATGCGTTCGCCGGTGACGATGGAGTTTCCCGTCCGGATCTTCACTCCTGCTAACGCCGCTTTCCCCACGGTGGGCGCCAACTGTCGTGGTGGTGGCACGGCAGATACCATGTATAGGCTAAATGTGGGGACAATATGCACTAGAGGTATCCAGGGAAGGATAGTGTGGTGATTCCACACACAGATGGTTTGTATTTCAATAGATCGATGGAGGATTACAAGTGCTCCTTGTGCTATTTGTGGAGAAGGATACTTGCTATTATAACCCTCACTGCTATCTCTAGTGTTCTATCCTTAGTAGAAATGGCCGACCCTCCTCTAGGAGATCCTAGGGCTCCTTATATAGGAGAGCCCAGGTTACAAGTTAGGGCTTACGTGGAAGGCATATTCTCCGAATATGCCTCTCCTAAAACAACAAAGCGGTGCGCTCCTTTTTCCTTCGCTAAGCTAGTCCAGAATCATGGCGTAAGCCTCTCTGTGGCGCGGTGACATCCGACATTGGCGACGTCACCCGACATAGGCAACGTCACCCTTGTCGGCCATGACTCGCTAGTCCTCCCCTCTGTCCTCTGAGCTCACGCTACAATGGAGAGAGAAAACCTTTGACCAGCAAGATTCCTTCCTTCTCTGGTAAGCCAAGTGGTAACCCGACTCAAGCCTAGTTAAATCGGTCTCGTGGGTACCTGCAAACCACATTCAAAGAGCTTAGCCGACATAGATTTTATGTTGGCTGGGTTAACGTTAGGTGAACATCCTTTAGGCCGGGTCTTCCGTAAGTCGGTCTGCCTTGAGGTGACTCGGCCAGCTCCTGCTTTGACCTCGCCGTACCTCGGCTAACACGGCCATTATATCTCGGCGTGACCCTACCCGGGGTTATCCCCCAACAATCGGAATGATTTCGGCGCGACATGCCCACAACGCACGCAGGTGGGCGTATAGCATTACTAGGATTTCTGTCGGAAATCTTAAAAAAAGGCCGACCTTCGCAAAGGTTCGTCCTGCGCGTCGTCGTCGCGCCAAGTGGCGCCTTCTCCTTCGTGTGGTCCTCTAGTGGGGATTTGCATGCTTGTCAAGTATGGCAACCAGAATGAAAGTGGGATTAGGACGAGAGAGGTAGCTACAGGGGAGCAAGCGTACATATTTTTCCTTTTATTTTTTCAAATTCGATGAATTTTATTTTTATTTTTCAAATCCGAAATATTTTCATAACCGTTTATCCAAATTACGAACCGTTTTCATTTTTGAGCTCCTAGTGTGGAGAGCTTTAAAACTAGATCACATATTGATATGTTTCGAACAACTTGTTTTTTTACTTTCAAAACCGTTGCTTTTGTACTTTAGTTTACTTTAGTTCTATACTTTTGTACTTCGGGTTCTTAGGGTATTTTGTACTTGAGTTGCTACACACTTGTACTTTCGTGTACATTGACAGCGAGTACACTTGTACTTTTCTGCATTTTGGCTCTTAGTATAGTTGTACTTTCGTAATTCGGTTGTACGTAAACTTGTAATTTTTGTGTACTTTCATTGTGTGTAAACTTGTACTTTTCTATACTTTTGATGTGAGTAAACTTATACTTTTCTGTACTTTTGCTCTCAGTACAGTTGTAGTTTCGTATTTCGGCTGTGATTAAACTTGTACTTTCGTGTACTTTCGTTGTCAGTAAATTAGTTTTATTTATTTATTTTGGTTCTTAGTATAGTTATACTTTTGTACTTAACTTGTATTTTCGCATACTTTGGTTACGAGTACATGTATACTTTTATGTACTTATACTCGGTTGTTTCTGTATTTTGATCCAAATTCTTTTACGCCCGACACGTCACGTTCTCTCGAAGCGTGCGCGCTCCTCAAATAGATCTTTGTAAGGTCTTACTTTTCCCAGGGACACCTGAATTCTATATTCGCTGGCCGCTTGTATACTCCGGCACTGTGCTACCGGGAAAAAATATATGCCGCTCAACACGGCACCAAAGAACGCGCCACACGCCATCCTCAAGCACGAGATGGTGCTTGGGTCCGGCCCGGTAGTGATGGCGGGCTCTTGGCTGCTGTTTTCGTTTCGGTTTTGTTATTAGATTTTATCTTCTTTTATCTTCTCTACTTTTCCCTTTTCTGTTATTTTCTTAATTTTATTCTATTTTTTGTTTTCTCCTTTTTCGAATTTTGTTCACATTTTTTTAAACGCTCACAATTTTGGAAAGATTGCTAAGGACACTTTTAAAAAGTGTTCATGGTTTAAAAATGGTTCATGTCTTCGAAAAAAACTTGACATTCTGAAATTTTGTTAATGAATTTGAAAATTGCTTCGACAGCCAAATCCCAAGAAGAAAAAAGAGCTAAGAATATGAGTGTTGGTGGTTGAAATAAATAGAATCCAAATACCAGAAAGACAATCAAAATAAGCGCATTTTAAAAATGTTTGTGATTTAAAATAATGGTTTGACATGCAGCCTGGCAGTGCATATGTATGGTCGGCGACCCATTGGTGTCGTCTTACTACGCATCTACACCGACACGACTTCATCACCTTCTCGCCTTCAAACTACAGCTTCATCTCCAAACAGTTGGAGTGGCGAAGGGCTAAGTTATACAGTGAACTAGAAGGATACTCCACGCGTTGTGGCGGGTACCAACCGTGAAACTAAATTATTGAATATCTAATAAGTTAAACATATGGAAATAAAAATTTAAAACATTGTGTCCTTTGGAAAGAATATATTTGATGTAGAACAATGTATGCTGGGAGAAGAAAATAGGACACTATCGATGTAGGAACCTTGTAACATCTTGAGGATCCTAGTATTTGTATACCTTGAAATGGTTTAGAAACATATAGGTACATCTTAATCTCTTTCCTGGAAGACATCCCGAAAGACTGCACATTGTTACTCACATTTACAAGACATGTTGAAATACTGCGGATTGTAGTGGTTTGTTGCACCATTCATCCAAAGATAAAACAACCTAGCATTCAAAATCAGTACACGCAAACAAATTATGATGCAATGTGCATGTTAGTATGTAGACCCCATGGATTTCTGAACTACACTTTTTTTTATTTGTATCAGATGTTTGGTAGCTAACAAAATATAGTACTCCCTCCGTCTTAAAATAGATGTCCTAGGTTTATTAAAAGTTGGATGAATCTATATACTAAATAGTGTCTAGGTTTATTCAAATTTTAACAAATCTACGACATCTATTTTAAGACGGAGGGAGTACTAAGTGGAAGTTGCTTGGTTCAGTCCACACCTTTGAGTGAATATGACGAACAACTGAACATGTCTAACTCTTGAGATCTCTCAATTGTATTTACAGGTAACAGCGGTAACTTCACCCAGTGTGATAATAAACAGAAAATAATGGGACCCTGCAAAACATTTGGGAGAAAAATAATCAAGTCCATGAATATACATGTCATGGAGTAAATATGGGTGAATACATATGTGCTTGATAACATGGGTAAACGGAGAAATCGTGGGATTCGTGTTAGCGTATCCGTCAAAATATGGCACTTACTTTTTGAACTTACCTCATACATGGATGACGTGGAACTGGACATTATTGAAAGAACTACGGCGACGGTGAGGAATTGGCGCCGTAGCTAGCGCCATAGGTGCTGATTGTTAGGAATAAGCACGTCGGATGCCGGCACGGCATCGCGCGCTCCCCGTATACGAGTCGTATACGTATAGGTTTCCTAATAAGTCGATTACTCGTGGCTATCAAAATTGTCTTCGTCACTGTTCGTCGGAAAGTACTCGACGTACTATGCGAAGTTGTTGCAGGTCATCTCATCGCAACGTCCCAGCGAAAGTATTGCCGGGTCTGGGCCAACAATTGGTATCAGAGCCAAAGTTGTGATCTGCTGAAAGTACCAGGAGGTCATGGCGATGGTGAAGTTTGGCGAGAGCTCGACATCAACACCGGTGTTCGAGACGGTGCGCGCGGCTTTGTATCCGCGTCTGGATCGCAAGTACTACGGACTATGGGCATTGATGATGCAATGCGCCATGGAAGATCAAGAGCTTTGGGAGACCATCGATCCAGGCGGTGATGAGTACGTCAAGGGAGGTGCGAAGTACCGAGAGGATTGCCAAGCATTGACGGCGCTCTACTCGGTCGTGTCGATAGACGTGCTGCAACACCTGTCGGAAAGAAATCGGCGAAGGATGTGTGGGGAGCGATCAAGGTGGTATGCGTAGGTGTCGACGACACTAGTGCTCACGTGGGGCAGCAGGAGGTTGTCTTGAACGAAGAGATGACATTGGTAGAACCGGAAGTGACACCGGTTGGTTCGTCAATTGTGGCGATTCCAAGTACGGCGACCAAGGTGTCAGAAGAAGTTGGCGTGAGTATGTCAAGTTCTGAGAAGGAGGAGTTCACCTCAAATTCAGAAGCGCAGCCGAAAAGTACTCGGACTACCGACATCGCAGGACACGACATCCAAGATCGAGAAGATGTCTCGTTGTATGATGAAGGCAGTAGCACGCCAGGACACCCACCAGAATCTGTAGGCGGATGTGGCACATGTGCTCTGCTCAACAGCCTAGAAGGAGGTGCTCCACGTGCGGAGCTCGGGCCAAGTGGAGGTCCAGGGGATGGCGGCCCAGAAACGCCAGAAAGAGGTGGTCCAAAAGAAAGTGATCCGCCGAGAGGGGCTCCATCCGGAGACCTAGAAAATATATCAGAGGATGGTCCAGGGACTGGCGGCCCAGAAACACCAGAAGGAGGCGGACTAAAAAAAAAAGGCCCGCCGGGAGGAACTCCGCGGGGAGGTCCAGGGGCGCGCATCCCAGAAGTTGGAGTAGAAAAAACAAGTAGGCCAAGCAGCGTGTGCAATGTAACGCCAGAAGAAATTGACGGACCAAGAGAAGTAGGTCCACTCAGGCTAGGGGTTGCCTGCCTAGAAAACTGGCAAGAAGCAGATGCTCCATCGGGAGTTCTACAGAGAGAAGGGTTGCCCAGCCCGTAAAATGAGGCAGAAGAAAAGAGCATCAGAGGTCAGAAAGCACCATCGTGTGGAGGATTAGGAGTGCCAAAAGGCCATGCACGCGAGTTACCTTGGAGTTTGTGGGTGAGCCAAAAGAAGCAGCATGAGTTGCATCCATCGGACAAGGAGCTAGCTAGCTTTGCTAGTAGTTACTACGTGCATAGTCATTTGAATCCCGACGAGAAAGTATTTCCGCTAGTTCATATAGGCGAGTCGCGAGAGAGCGACATGATACCTCAGACAGAAATTAGAGGATCCGCAAGTAAAGAGACAAGTGTTGTGTTGGGCGTAGAAGAGTATGTCGTGATGCCTCCAAGCGTACTGGAGATGAGACGACTACGACCGACACGAGCACGCATGCGAGGCGTGTTGGACTACTACCCGAAGGAGATACTTCGGATAAATAATTCGGTGATGATGAACTACAAAAAACACTGATTGTTCATCAAGGAACCGATGAAGACCGAAGGCACGTCCATGGAAGACATCGACAAGGAGGACGCGAAAAGGAAGGACGCGGACGAGGAGGGTCGATGTCCAGTCATGGAGAAGCCGGCGAAGGTAAAGTCGGTGACATGGAGGATGACGCCTGGAGCGGTGACAGCAATGCCGTGGATGACGCTCTTGGGGAGCAGCTAGCGTATCTGGGATCCAGGTCAAGGTGAAGCGCATGTCGTGCTTAGGGGGTGATTGTTAGGAATAAGCACGTCGGATGCCGGCACGGCATCGCGCGCTCCCCGTATACGAGTCGTATACGTATAGGTTTCCTAATAAGTAGACCTATCTGTGTCCGTTGGGTACACATGCATGTAACTGAGTAGGACTGGAATTAGTCACCAAGTTGTTCCGACTGTTGGAGTAGGCAACGTGATGTCCTAGTAGCTAGCATATATATACATACAACCAAACCCCTGTAAGACACACCGATTGAAGAAATAAGAAAAGTTTAAGAGGTGCGATATGCGCCTCTAGCAATTCGATCGTGTCCAACTATTTATGTTACCGTACGTGAGAGTACTAGCTGAATCAAAAGCAACGATTGAGCTAGCTGGTTGTATGTGCATCACGGCAGAATATACTTCTACATACGTGGTTGTCTTGCTGGATCATTGTCGTCAGAGTTGCCGGAAAGTACTCGACGACAGGGGCTGTTGACAGGGACTATTGTGGGTCAACATCCCGGCGAAAGTACTGCCGGATCTGAGCCAACACTGATGCCAAAGGGAGATGAGCACGGACTGCGACGCGACGCGATCGATGGCGCGAGAATGCATCCCATCCAGCAGCAACATATTGCGGGCGTCGTCGAAGGTGAGGCGCCCCGCGTTGGAAAGGAGGATCCGGACAGTGACGTGATGCCGCTCATGAAGCCCGCGCGTGAGCACGGTGATCAGCGTGTCGTCGCTAGGCAGCTGATCAACGTCGCGGAGGGCGTTGCCGATGGTCTTCATCCGTCATAGTATTGGGCAATGCCCAGGCTACCCTGCCTCTGCTCTGACAAATCGGAGGTCAGATGAACAGCGGGATGACGCTTTTGTTGAGGAATACCTGGGCGAGCGTGACGTAGAGTTGACGCGCAGTCTTCGCGGGGTCGAGGATCATGCCGAACAGCTCTTGAGAGATGGAGCCGTGGGGGGGGGAGCTCCATGAATGTACGCCACTGAGTGTAAGACCCAATGGCGAGCTCCAGAGTGCGGGGGATGATATTCTTAATCTGCACACAGAGGCGGACCCAGGAATTTGTCGAAGCCTGGGCACGTCGCAAGGCAACTAAAAAATTTCTCGGACAAATATAAGCATTATATGGAAATCATGCAAAAAACGAATACAATACATAACACATTCATAGCATGTTCCAGTTCCAATGTTCACAAGGTCAACATTTGAATTTTCACGAGTTCACGACATATTCGAAGCTAATATGCGCTAATATTACATAGCATAGGAATTAGTAAGAACTCCCAAAAGACTAATAAAACTCCGACGGTTGGCGACAAAAGTTGAAATGTTCAAATGCACCCACAAAGAGACCCTACAAGATAAAAAAGAAAAATGAATTAGTAGATCATAAGGTGAAGATATCTTAAAAATTTATCCATCTTAACTCGTGAGGTAAATAAATATACCAAGATAGTACCAATGATGTGCTAATTGGCCTGAGGCTTACGACGTAAATTTTTCCTCCTCTTCTTCATAGCTTGAAACCGTTGAATAATAACACCATTATCAAGTTGTCCAAATATCTCCCGCTCGGTGTAACATATCATCAAGTCATTGAACCACTCATTATTGAGCTTGTTACGCAATTTGGACTTGATGATCTTCATTGCCGAAAAAGCCCTCTCAACCGATGCGGTTAACACCGGTATTATTAAGGCTAATTCAATAAGCTTGTAGACCAATGGGAAGACCAAATGCTTCCTTATTTCAACCATCTTTGTAGCCAAACTTTCAAGACTTGTGCAAGTAGAAAAAGATGAATGAATTCTTACATGGTGAATGTAATTTCAAGTTGTCCTCTTATAGTTGCTCGGTCATCATTAGAGAAATCCATACGATAAATTGAAGATAAGAGAGCAAGCTTGTCCACATCAAACAATGAGAAGGAGTTCTTTGGACTAAGACATGAGAAGCTCTCTAATACCTCCATTGAAGCTTCACAAAAGCGATGATTCATCTCAACACATATCTATCAATAGCAACATAGAAGATCTCAACTTTGTAGAAATGAAGGTTAGTGTAGGTCATCCCATCAAGCCTGGAACGACCCCGAACCGGTATTTGTTCATCCATACGAGGAACTGGAATACCCTTCTCCATGCAAAATTGATGGACCTCATCAAACAAGGAATCCCAACCACTTTCTCTCAAAGAGGTCAAACGATCTTTCACATCACTAACTAATTCCATTGCATGGACAATATTTAGATCTTTCTTTTGCAAAACATGGGAAAGCTCATCCGTGATGGCAAGCAACTTTATCATAAGTTTTAAGATTAAAACAATTTGTAGTTCTCCATTTTCTCTATCAAGCCCGCTGCTTGGGTCAATCCACGACTCTCATCATTGACCTCCACGGAGAATAAACAATATTCCTAACCACATTTGGTGCAAACGAAGCACAAAGTTGCATAATGTGAACCCCATCTAGTATCCCTGGGCCTAGTGAGGCTTGTTTCTTGATCCAAGCCTCTTCCACTAGATATCTCACCCCCTCTCAAGCATATCCACAATATGTTGATGATGTTGTTCTCTAAGCACATCTCTTCTTTTGCAAGATGAACTTGATGTGTTCACAATCCCGGATATGTACTCAAAGAAATCATGAATGGAGGAACAAGAACTAGCAACGGAGACAACTACCAATTGCAAAACGATGGGCAAAGCAATGAACATAGAAGGCATAAGGGTTTTGATCTAAGATCTTCTCATATTGGAAGCCCCATCATATCCTTGGTCCTCGTAGCCTACGAATAGATAACTTGTAACGATCTAGAATGCAAAGAAGGCCTCCTTTATAGCCTCCGATGTAGTCTCACGAACATGATATAGAGAAAGAAATCTTTCCACAACCTTGCCTTCATTATTCACATACCTACAACAAAAAACTACAACAAGGTTAAATCACATACATACAACAAAAGACAACAATTATTCACACACCTACAACAAAAGACAACACTACTAACCTCAACATTACCGCCATTTGCTCTTTCACGGATATATCACGTGATTCATCAATAAGAACGGAGAAGTTCTTATCACCAATTTCTCCATAATTGCCTTGGTTACTTCTTGTGCACAACACTTGGAAAGATCCTTTTGGATTTTGTGAGAGATCATCTTGGAATTTCCACCATGCTCATAAGCATCCTTCACTTTTTCATCCTTTATGTATAACAATCTACCATCTCACGGAAGTTGCCCTTGTTTAATGAACTAAGAGATTCATTATGGCCCCGAAATGCCAAGCCTTGACCAATGAGAAATCTTGCACAATGCAAGAAAGAAGTTAAACGAATCTTATATAGTTCTTCGGATTCCTTGGATACACGAGCAAAGTTACTAGACACACTTTGTCTTTGATTGCGAAAATCATTACAATGCAACATTGCCTTGTTATGGTCACTATTTACTCCACCAATATGGTCGGGCAAAGCTTTGTAACCATGCTTACAATCACTAAACCCCGTTTTCGTGAAGACTTCATTGCCAAAAACGGTGTGTATACTTCCAAGTGGCTTTAAAGAGAAAGCAATAGAAACAATAAGTCTTATCATGAGACTCACTATATTCTATCCAATCGTACTTATCATACCAAGTCTTTGAAAAACCCCCTAGATCCACTTCCCATCTTAGGAAAGTTCACAATTGGTTGGGGTCGGACCCTTCAAAAGGTATGCTCTTTTCACTTGATCTTGTACATTCGGATGATATTCATTAATTTTTTTCCTAAGAGCGGGGATCGCGCACTAAATCATCTGGATTAAACATCGCCTCATGCTCCTCTTCCTCCTCATTTGCAATATTTGGTTGTGGTAAACTTCTTGAATCAACCAAAAACCTTCCAATTCCTGAAATTTGAACAATTTCATTAATAATTAATCAAGCTGCTGAATTGAACCAATGAGTTCAGGACTTCGTGCTCCATTTCCTAAATTTTGTGTTGAAGAGTCAAGACCAAAGCTGAACTATAATTGAGCAATGTCAATTTAAGATAGTAAAAACTTCTGGTAAAAACGTTACCTGTCTGTCTTCTGCCTGACAAGCCGGCCACAACATTCGCCGCCAAATCGCCTCGTCGGCGCTTGCAACCGCTAGATGCGGCAGGGCATGGCTGCTGCTACTTCCTGGGAGGACGGATGCTGCCGCCATGGCTTGAAGGATCTGCAGCAGGCGCTCCACCTCCTGGATCCCCGTCCTCCATGGTTTGTCGTTGTTGGCCGTCCAGCGCAGGGTTGGGGATTTGGGGCGGCGCCGCGGCGGCCGGCCAGACGCGGACGGGCAAGGGTTTCCGTCAGGTTGGGGAATAGCCGAACAAGGACTGGACGAGCTGGTCGTTGATTGCCTGATTCTTTTTTCTAAAGTGGGATCGTTTGTGGCTGCACGGGCACAACCCAAGGCTTCAGCCCTTCAAGGCCCATGTGCCCACTATGTCTACGATTTGCCCATGGCAGCCTGGACTTTATCGCTAAAATCGATCACGCGCACGAAGCGAGCAACGTCGAAGCCCGGGCGAGCGCCGGGAAACAGGGACGCTACGTCCGCCCGTGACTGCACGTACGCACTGGAGGGAGATTGAGATAATAGGTGGAGCCACAGCAGGGGGTGGAGGAACCTGGTGAGGAGTAGCGACGACGCGATGTTGGCAGGAGCCGATGATGAGGGAGGAAGAGCAGGTGTCGACGAGCTGGAGGTAGTGGGCGCCGTCGTGTCGGAGACGGCAGGGGCCATCGCGTTGTCAGCCATAGGATCGAATCAAGCTGATACCATGAAAGAACTATAGAGAGAGATGGTTTGTGCAGCACATGCACTTTAATTGTATTCAATGAATTTACACAAAGTGTACAGAGGGTTAAATAGCTGAGCTACACACGGACCCACGCCAACTACATTCAGTTGAGATCCTAAGTCTGGTCATAGTGGGATACTGGTGTATGATATCGATACTATCTTTATATGCATGGTATAATATTAGTATTATATTTAATAATTTGTATAATCTTAATGTGTACAAGATTTATATGTATTAGTTTTGAGTGCTATGATACAGTATCTACCTATAATATTCTAACTATCTCTTTATTTATTTATTTATTATTGTGCTACATTAGATTTTCGTCTACGTCGGCTCGCCGCTCTACATCGAGTCTCGCGGCCTCTTCGCGTGGTTATGGCCGCCCTTCGCCGACTCCATCTACGTCGGCTCGTCGCTCTACATCGACTCTCGCGGCTACTTCAAGATGTTGTGGCCATCTTTCGCCAACTTCGTCTTTATTGGCGGGTTCTCCTACATCGCCACCTTTGGCGGGCTCTATACGTGTTGCTGACCGTTCATCATTGGCTCGTGATTCTACCTCGACCTCTTCCGTCGTGTCCCTGTCTGCGCATGAGATAGCGCAGCTTCGATGCCTGCTTGATGCTTGGGATTCTTCACCGACAGGTTCTGCTGGTTCTGCGACGGACTTTTCTAGCATTGAGAGACCACCTTATCCTTCTCCAGGTACATCCCCATGGCTTTTGGATACTAGAGCCTCTTTCATATGACTCATGATTCTTCTTGTTGACTTCTATTCAACCTGTCGACCCTCCTGTTCGTGTTCTTACTGCTGATGGTACTCCCCTCCCAGTCGTTAGTCGAGGCACGCTTAGTACTTCCTCGTTTCATGTTCCTTCTGTTGTGCATGTTCCTCAACTTAACATGTAACTCTTTTCTGATAGTCAGATCGTTAACTCTCATTATAGTATCACTTTTGACTTTGATTACTGTTTGTTCAGGATCATCGCACTGGCGCTTGCTTGGTGCTGGCCCCAGACGCCCTGATGGCCTCTGGGAGCTTGATTGGGTTTGTCTTCCCCCCGATTAAACTGCGCTAGTATCTCGGCCCCTGTTGCGCCTACTAGCTTTCTAGTTTTCAGCAGTGGCATCATCGACTTGGACATTTATGTGGTTCTCGCCTCTCGTCTTTAGTT